>RJWM01052039.1:0-10230 GCA_004363535.1 Dasyprocta punctata | reverse complement strand
CAAGGCAAAATTATATGAAGGTTCATTATGTATCTATTAAAATTGACCTGAAAAGTCAGTTTGGAGATGTAGGCTAGAGAACTTTTTTTTTGTCTTTAAATATAAAGAAAATGCCCTCTAAGAAAAATTAGCAAATTTCTTGTAGACAAGAGAATAGAATAGAAGACACTTTGGCCACATTCAAAGCAATACAAAAGGATGAATTAAGGATTTTAAAATTTTCTAAGGTCTCCCTGATTTTGCAATATGAAACAAAGAATAGGATGCATACAAATACATAAACAAAAATCAAGAGATGTTGTAGTGATAAGTACTTTCTATGGAATCTATCAGAGGGAAAACTTTGCCAACCCAAGAAATGATTAGGAAAATTGCCTGGGAGAACTGAATGTACTTACTACTAAATCAAAGTTTCCACCAAATTAGGAAAAGCAGTATGTAAACATATGGCTGTGAGAAAGAGAAATAAACTAAAAATGGAACAAAATAAAGATGAATAAAATAGAATACACTCCTTACTATGCAAAGTTGGAAGTCACAGAAGAGTAAAAACATGAATAAGAAAATAAACATTATAGGAAGATACTTGTATAAATGGTGTCCCTAGAACAAATGTACGAACCTTCTTAAATAACAAAAGAGTAGTAAAAAACCCCTGAGAAAGCACATCATATAATGGGAATAATACCACATTATGTATAGTAACAAATGGAAAAAAAAAAGGAAAAATAATTTTAAATAAGTGGTGTGAATACAATTGGTAGCTGTTGGAGGAAGGGTGGAGAATTGGATCCCTAACTCATATCACATAACAAAAGAATACACACAACCCAGACATGTGGTGCCACCCAAACGATGACTCAAAACGCAAAGGAAATATTTAAAAAGGTTGAAAAATTCAATATATAAAATAAGGAAAGCCCTTGTTAGTGGGAATTAAACAAAACCAAAACTATAGGCAAAATAAAAGGAAAGTGACAAAAGTGGAGTTTTTATAATTTGCAAGTAATATCATAGATATAGGGCTAATCTCCTTACACTAAACATTCTTAAAATTCTGGAGGAAAAAGAACATAAATCTTATTAACAAGTGAACAGAAAATGTGCGTTGATAAGAAAAGATATGAAAATGGCCTCTAATGCTGTGAAAAGTACCTCAACTTCACACTGAATGAGAAATATACCAATTAAAACTACACAGGTATCATTTTTCATATATGAGATTATCAATAGTGATACAGGACTTGCTTGAATGGAGCTCGTATTTGACAAACTTGATAAATCTGAACACTAAGAAAAATGATAGTAATTATTATGCATTGAATAACAAAGAAAAAATCCATCATTCTTTGTTTCCAAAACTACAAACCATAAAAGCTAAACTTCATAACTGAGGTCATTAAACCTAAGAGCTTGTATCTATCAAAAGACACCATAAGGGAGTGAAATGGCAAGCTTCAAAATAGAAGATATTTGCTTTATACACAGCTGACAATTATCAGTGTCTCAAATATTACCAAATATGTTTCTGGATGTGCAGTAATGGTACTCTTCACCTACTCCTCATGGGAGTTTAAATTTGTACAGACACTTTTAGAAATCCATTTGACATTACCTACTAAAAGGAATCAACCATGTGTAGTTTTCTTGTCTCTTTGACGCAGTAGTTCATTACAAAATTTAAGCATGCTGACTGTATACGTTTAGTTTTTCATGTTCATGTTTGTTTCCAGCAAAACATTTTTCTGTATCCTAGAGTTGTTAGTTTATTGGTTGCTTCCATTTTTTGCTTCGTTGATTAAAACTGCTGAGAATGTTCTTGTGATCAGAAATATTGCTGAACCAACCTGAACATGCAATGTTGGGAAGTGGCAGAAATGGAGCTCCAAATCAGTCCTCTAGTTCCATATTATTACCTTTATGAAACTACCCCCATTGCTTTAGTGGTAACAAAACATTTTTAAGATACTACAGCAGGAACAAAGGTGCAGCACTTTGGGAATGCCAAGTACCTTACTAAAACAACATTTTCTGAGAAGGAAGAAAAGATTCCTATGCGCCTGGGCTGTTGGAAAGCCAAGAGGTTCTTTGGAAGCAATTTGGCCCAGTTTACATAGCCAAGAACTAGCAGAGCTGTTTCACTTAGAACTTTGGGCTCTTTCCTTTGCACTCTAATATCCAGGGGAAGGCTTCATATGGAATATTCCCTTTCCTTGAGAGAATTTAGGAATAAAGGTAGTTTTTATGTTGTCTATTTTGCTATTGGTCTTTGTTGTATCATTGTGTTTGTGTGTGTGGTGTGCTTGTGCATTTTAATTTTTGGTTTTTGTTTTTGTTGTTATAGTTTGTTGCATAAGATTGGTTTTCCTGTTAAAGGTCAAGATTAGAAACCTAAGAAATATTTCAGCCAAGTGAAAATACAGTCTTAAGGAGTCAGAAAAAAATTTAAGATCCTACCTATCACCATATGAATTTGAGTATATTGTTGTTCTACTTACTGATTAGCAAAAAACAGAATTATAGTAATGTGTGAAATGTTCCTTTTTCATCTTAAGATTTTAATTAAAGCCTACAAGTTGAAGATGATGGCAGTGTTGGGGGCTAAAGACCTCCATGTTTTGAGGATGGTGCTGGACATACTGATTCAGCTTAAACTCCTACTCTATATCTACTTCCACTTGTGATTCCTCCTACTTATCTTGGAGAGGGGACAGGAAGAGGGGTCATGAAACAAAGGTAAGAAGGTGTCCCTTAGGAGCTTAACTGAAGGAGGAGCAAAAGAAGCAATGTGTCTGTCCCCCACCCACTGCTGTTCCACAGCCTGCACTGGAGAGGACTGATAGAGAGAAGGTGTATATCATTGAAGTATTATTGAGGTCAAGACTATATTTTTAATAAAAAAGGCCATTTATAAAACACAAGTGAACTCAACTATTAGGATTTACTAAATTCCTAAGCATTTAGTAAATATATTTATCCTCATTCCTGTATTCGAAATTTTCTTATCCACAGTTTTCCAAACCTTCTTCCTTCCAATCAAGCTTCTGTATAGCTAGCCAGGCATTCTGTATCACCTAGAGCTCTGTATGTCTCCCTCCTTCTGTACAAACACTAGTGGCCAGATTTACTACCCAAAGCCCTGTCCATTCAGATTTTTTTTTTCATTCTCCATGGTCTTTCAAGGCTTTTTTTGAATGAGGTGGTTAGGTAATTGTTGTCATTTTCAGCCTATACCCACATATTAAGAAGACCTAACTGTAAATCAAAGATTCTTTTTAAGTAATTAATTTGTGCCCTTTCAAATCCTTTTCACAAGTCATTTTCTTCCTCAAATTTGATAATAGGAACAGATAATATAGGTGATTGCCAGTTCTTTCATTCCTGTTTGTTTAAAATACACTTGACACAGATTTGGTGTGAGAATATGTATGTTCCCTTCTATGCATGTGGGTGTAGGCATCTGTGTGCACATGAATGCATGTATTTCATGGGAAAAGACGAGAAGAAAGACTGAGAGAATTTGATGGGAATGGCTTCTATCGTGTAGAAGCATTGACAGTCACCTAAAGTTATTCAAACACTTTAATCTTTATTTACTAAATTTTACTGAAAGATCTTAAATAACAAAACCCAGCAGGGCTAACTGATCATGTAGAAGCAGTAGAGCCAATTTCAGTTCGCTTGATAAACTCACTCTTCCCTAGACATTTCCTGTGATGGGTGGAATGACAATGGTGTGTGTCTCATAGGAGCTGTGTGATACCCTGACATAGAAGTCTTGCCTACACATGAAACAAACAATAGGGCTAAATGAAAGGGTGCCTCAGTGTGACAAAAAGTGAAGTGTAGCTAACTAAAGCTTGGAGCTGTTAGCCAGAAACATTCTGAATAGGATGACAGCTCTTGAAGAGATTCCAGCTCACTGAACTGACTGAAACAAAGGTGTAGCATCATGGATAGCAGGTGTGTGATACATACGCTTAGTGGCTGCTGCCAGTGCCCAGAGGATTAGAAATAAAGGATTGCTCTGCACATTTGAGCTTTCCAGAAAATTCATACATACATAAGAGAGATATATGACTGATAGAGTAAAATAATTCTAGGTTAGAAATCTAAAAGAATTAAAACGTTTCATATATTGTACTCTCATTTTCACTCGCATTAAGTTCTGTGTATTTCTATTTCCTCGTGAGGAAAATGAGAAGAGTGAAGTGAGTGAATACATTTTCTTTGCATCTTTATAGTGGGGGATTTTCAAGAGAACCAGTTACTCATTAAAACTCTAAGGTCAGCCATGATAAACTTCTGGAAATTAGGATTTCCAAACACCCAAATATGATAGCTTACCTTCACCATTTGGTATTAATGGCCTGAGACATGAGAGAAATATCATCAATATATTTATAGGCAAAAAGAGACTAAAAATTATATTCTATATCTCCCAGATATCACTGACAGCATAAGTCTCAACTAAACAATTTGTGCCATAGAAGGAAAAATTCTTAAGTATAAACTTCTGCGTTTTTTATTATTTGCATATTCTTAATACTAAATGGTTGGATGTGGCAAATTATCTTTGTCTAGAGAAACTTGATGAAAACCTCCAATTCAAAAGATTTTCATGAACTTTAAAATACTAATGCACAAGCTCCTACTAGTATAAACTGGAACAAAAATCTAACCAAATGTACTGGAGTTAGTACCTAAGAGTCTTATCATTGTTTTATTGTAACTTAGAACAAAAATACTTTTCTGTTAAGGTCCTTGTTTTCCCTATAATGATCAGCCTTGGAGATGAGGTACCAGCTCCAACTTGTTTACATAATTTCTGAATGTTCTGTAGTACCAGCAATCAATAGTTCCAAAGCATGCAGTAATTGAAACACGTTTCACTTATTTGAAAAAATATAAAATATAGGTTTTGTAATCTACTTCCAGTCTTGAAACTTTAGAAAATTATATCAGTCCTGCCTGACCTTGGCATTAAATCTCTGACCAAAGAAACTGGTTTTGTTGTAGAATACCTAGTTAGTATATGACTCGGATTTTTATCGTCCCTACTTTTCATTTAATAAGAGCTACAAATAATACTGGGCAAAATACGCAGTTTATTTGCAGGAGTTTGAGAAGAATTGAATCTGACACAGGCAAGGAGAAAATATCCTCTCCACTCTCATGCTGAGAACATTAGTGAATGTAGACTCAAAAAGACCTCATCAGAAATCATGCTGTGATACAATGTAAAGGATTATAATGCAGAAATTATTTTTCAGCACCCATACTGGTACTTAGAAGACTTAGGGAAGGACACCATCTATCTCCATGACAGATTTTCCAAATTATGACTCACAGATACTGTTGCTAATACAGTTTTCCAATCTAACAACATTAGACTCTTCTAGTAAAAACAAAACAAAATAACCGAAACTACCAGATACACATAGAAAATGTGGTAATTTGGGGACATGATATTCATTGTAAAGAGATGTACTCAGTTCATGTCAATGATATTCTTCAAAGTTATTTCCAGTAAGGCCACTCTATGGATTATCTTAATTTTTCTGAAAGTCATGGAAATTTTTGCATAGGAGAGAGAATTCACACTGCAATTTGTTTCCTGTTCATGGATATGAAATCCAAATGAGTTATTCAGGGTCTGGCTGGATACATAGAAGGCTATTAACTTGGGGTTTCTGTAGTTATCTTATCAGAGTTACCATATATATACATACACACAGTTTTTGTACATGATTTTATTTTTATAAAAATAGTATCATACTATGCATATTATGATATGTATTACCCTGCAATTATTTTAACATAACAATATGTCTTGAAAATTTTGCAGAACCAATACATACTAATGAACACATACTTTTTATATGTCTTTCTGTGTTCTTCTAATGTGAATTTACTGTATCATGTTTAATCATTTTCTTATTGGTATACCATTGTGGTTCAAGTTTTTCTATTATGAACAAAGCAGTGATGTATTTGGACACTAGGTGTTTAGAAGTAGAATTATTGGGCTGAAAGTGTATTTTAAATGTAATTTTATCTTTTATTTCCCACATATGTTAGTATTTTTATTTTTACAATTTTGGTAGTTTTATTTTCTGGTGTACTTTTGGTGCTGATTGCATTTTAAATAATAGTTTTGTTGGAATTGTGGCTATAATATTTCATTCCTGATACATTTACAGTTTTGTTACAGTGATTTGAAAGTTACTGATGCTAGTGCCAATACTATATTTGCTACCTTATTCAACTGGCTTATTTATTTGAATAGCTTCATATGCAAGAGTAAAGTCTACTGAAAAAGTAAACTTTTGTGTTATCTGGTGGACATCATACTTCTTTCACAACAATTAAATACCCGAATTATCTCTTTGCATTAAATCTGTGTCTTGCTTTGACAGGTGAAAATTCAATAAGTCATTACTGAACCTGCCTCTGCTCACCCACTGCATTAATAAACTGTCCAAGGTTTTCTTTGATGCCAGAAGTTGGAGTGAAGGGAGTTAGAGTAACAGATCTTTACCCAGTAGTGATTGCCATGATTTATATTACACAAAACTTAGTTTTATCTATTTATTTATTTATTTTTGATATCCAGTGGCAAAGCAAAAGTACTCACAACAATGCAAGCAGCATCTATATTTGTATCTCAACAAGTTGCCACGCTTAGTGTATTTGAAGACTTCTTGCAGGCTAGTTCGCTTCACCAAACAAACCCATCACGTCTTACTCCACTCACCTGCAGGATCTTTATCTTCATCTGCAGCATGCTTCCTTCATATTTATCATTTCATGATGTTATCTTTTCTTTGAGAATACCTCTCTTCTTGTGCCCAGTTTTCAAAACCTCTGGTCAGGTTTTAGGCACTTTCATTTTTCTTAGCCCCCAGGACAGGTTTTTGATGAACACTTGTTGAAATGAAGAAAATCAAGGTGTCTAGCATTAAGTGTTCAATGTGTTCCTTCTATTCATAATTCATACCAAATAACTTAGCTATAGAAAGCATTTTTTTTTTGAGACAGGGTCTTCCTATGTAGTTCAGACTGGTCTTGAACCTACTGTTTAGCCTAGGGTGGCCTCGAACTCACAGCAGTCCTCCTGCATCAGCCTCCAGAGTGTTGAGATTAGAGTGTGTGCCACCACACCCAGTCAGAATGCATTTTGTAAAGTAGTCCTCAGATGGTAGATTTTTGCTTGTTGATTCATATATGATTATTAATTTTGTATAAGACAAGGACACTGCTTACATACTTTACATTCCAGTATTACCCTATCATACTCAGTAACACATCAGAAATCAAGCATAGTTACAACACATCACTGAAAGAGGGACCAGGGTTCAGTCAAAGAAAAAGTACAGGTGATATGGAGCTGTCAATAAAATATATTTATTAATAATAAAGATCTCTAAATAATTTAGAGCATAGAAATCTGTTTGTTCAGTCTCAATGAACTGCAGAAATAAACAGTAGAGAATTAAAAAACTAACATTGCCAATTTAAGTTCCTTAAGCTAGATTTTTACATAGCAAAGGGAGAATTTACTTTTCTTTATATTTAGGTCATGAAATAATTATAGGAATCCAAATAATAGATGGATTTTGGTAACTAGTCAACAGAAGAGGAGGTTATTTGAGCAGATTTTTCAAAAAGAAATCACATTTTAAAATTATCTGATGGGATTAATACTGTAGGGTAGAAATGTTCTCTTTTTCCCATGTAGTCCTAGTTGATGTATTATATTCAGATCCAGAAAACATGAACAAGCACAGCTGTTCACCCATTCTATCCAGAGACCTATTTACAGTAATGAGGCATTTTGATGCCAACTGTTATATTACTGGAATGGAAAGAGGTGTAAAAATCCAGTTCCTTTGGCTAAATTAAAGATCATTTAGCATGTGTTACAAATAAGCACTATTGTGGAAAACAACACTATAGAAAAATATGAGAAATTAATTCACAACAGATACAGATAATTAATCTCAAACACAGAATTTTGAACAAAAACAAACCAACATAGTGAGGTAGCAGGAGGTGGAGAAGAACAATATTCTAAGTCAAAGTAAATAGAGAGGTTAGTTGCATAAAAAATTTACTTCCTTAAAGTTTTATATTCTTTTGACTCTAAGTCATCAGTTTTGTTTTGTTTTGTTTTGTTTTTACTTTACTTTTCTTTTCTTTTCAGCTTTTTGGGAGAGGGTCTCATTATGTAGTTCAGGTTGGTTCTGAACTCACTATGTAGCCCAGGCTGGCCTGGAACTTGCAGCAATCCTCCTGACTCAGCCATCCAAGCTCTGGGATTACAGGTGTGAGCTACCATGCCAGGCCTTTATTTTAATTTTTAATCAATAGATAATTTTAAATATTATCAGTAAGTTGGATATAAGATTATACAAAGTTATAGTCACATAGTGATATAAAATTTTTGTGGTTCTATCAATGTGGGCGGTGTGCTAACAATGAGTAGCACACTACTTTGACCTGCAATACTATGATGAATTTCAATAAGACAGAAGAAAAATATTAATTTTTTCATTAAATGAAACAAAAAAATTAAACTATTTCAATTCTAAAGATGAAGTAATAAAAAACTCTCTTTACAGGAACTTAAAACTCTCTTTTATACCTAGCAGTTGAAGATAGTCTTTCTTCTCTGAAAATACAGGGAAACAGTACTAGGAATACTCTTCCTGTGGACTAGTATACTGTTGTCCTCCTGTATCCTTGGGAATATATTCCAAAGTCCTTGGTGGATGGTTAAAAATATGGATAGTACCAAGTCCTACATATGCTGTATTCTTCAAGACATATACACCCATAATAATGTTTAATTTATAAATTAAGCACAATAAGAGACTTAACAACAAGTTACCATAAATTTTTTTAGCAACTTTAGCCTCTGATATTTTAAATAAAGAACTTGCACTTTTCTACTAAAAGAAGAACTTTATGACTTCTCTTTTGCATATCTAAATTGCTAGCATCATCTTTTTAAAAATTTTATTAGCACATGTTTGGAGCACCTGTTTATATTTCTTATGTGGAAGAGGTAGATGTACATAGCATGTCTTACTCTTATACTTTGGGATCATTATTAAGAATAAAGGTTTCTTGAAAACAAGTAATTTGATACTTTTAGTGGTCAGTTTGATAACTGAAAAGGTTACCAAGTCACTAAGAGTTGAGTAGTGTGTATAGTATGGATCTGTTAAAGTAATTATTTACTTCTATATGATGGGAAAGGGTGGAACAGGAAAGCACAAGACATCTTCTACTCAGTATAGCGTGCAATTTAAAATCGATGAATTGTTTATTCCTGGAATTTTTATTTAGTAGTTTTAGACTATTTTTGACTGTGGATAACTTCAATTGTAGGTAGGTAGGGAGGTAGACCTTTTATTTTATTTTTTTGGTATCGGGGATTGAACTCACAATCTCACGCCTGCCAGGCAGGCGCTTGTGCCACTGAGCTAAATTCCCAGCCCTATTTTTTGAGACAGGGTCTCACTATACAGTTCAGGATGGCCTTGAGCTCACTTTGTTGCCCAGGCTGGTCTTGAACTCAACAATCCTCTGCCTCAGCCTCCCGAGTGCTGGGATTAAAGGCCTATGCCACCAAGCCTGGCAAGGCAGACCTTTTAAACTGAATGTGGAACAAGGAAATAACTATTGGAAGTATGGTTCCTGGATTAGAAAAGTCATACACATGCACACACATATATAAAATGGTTGATGTTAGAACAACAGAGAATACACTAAGTCTACTGTTATTTTAAATTATATGCGTTTTACTAGTGTTCAATTCTTAAAACAACTATGCCAATCTTATGAAGATCTAGTGTCAGTTTTCTAAGAATCATCACTTCTAAGGATATGCAGATTTAAGTACAGTTTTTTTATATTAAATTTTCTCTATCTTTTGAATTTTCTGGGTCATTATTCAGATTTTTATTTCCATGCCCTCTAGTGCTTATTACAAATAAGATCAAAATGTATTTTCAATTGCTGTAGCTTTCCCAGGGTGTCCACAGCACTTTCAGCTTCAGTCTCAGTTTCAAACACTGCATTCTCAGAGGCACCCTGTCTGGCTTCTCAGGCCTTCTTAAGCTGAATGGAAACCTCCCTGAAACCACAACTCTTGCATTTTGTGTCTTTGCAAAACCAGAACCACATGGATGATGTTAAGGTCTGCTGCCAGCTCCAGCATTA
>RJWM01052038.1:0-10224 GCA_004363535.1 Dasyprocta punctata | reverse complement strand
CTAATCACAGGATCTTAATCCCAGCACCACACACTATAGATTCAGTCACCTCTGAAAAAGCCCCCATGACTGTATGAGGTTTTGGGGGGATATCAAGGCACAAATTATAATATTCTGCCCATGACCCCCAAAGACTCAAGCATATCCTTTTATACAAAAGGCAGTTAGTTTATCTCTAAGAGTTGCCAAAGTCCTTAACAGCTACAGCATTGCTGAAAATTCCAAGTCCAAAGTCTCCTCTGAGATTTAAAGCAAACTCTCAGCTGTGAGCCCCTTTACAAATGAAAAGGAAGTTAAACACTTCCACCATTCAATGGTACAATATAGATATTTCCATTCCTAAAGTTACAGACATGGGGATACAGAGGAATGGGACCAAAGGAAGTTCAAAATCCAGCAGGGCAGATATTAAGCCCTATAATTCCATGTGCGGCATGTAAGGCAATCTGTAATAAGATTCAAACTCCAAAGGACTTGGGTGGCTCTGCTCTTATGGCACTTTTTTGTGGTGGTAGCTCCCATGGCTTCTCTCTTGGGCCAGCTCTGCTCCCTCTTGGAATGTTTTCCTCAGAGTATTCACATTGCTGGCTTCTCCAAACTTCTGGGGTCTCCACTGTACCTTTGGCTTTGCACTCACAGCTCTACCCACTGCCTGTCCTCCTAGGCCTTCTGAAATCTGGGTGGAAGCCTTCTTGCCCCCACAATTCTTCCATTCTGCATACACCTAAAACCAGTGCCATGTGGATGATGTCAAAGTCTGCTGCCAGCTAGAGCAGTAACCAGGTTTCTCTCTCTCTCTCTCTCTCTCTCTCTCTCTCTCTCTCTCTCTCTGTAGGGATTGATTTCCTGGATCTCTGAGCACTCTGAACCCAATTCTGAGTAACAAATTCTCTGTGCTTCTGCCATTCTGGAACATGGTGCTCTGGGGCTTTCTTCTCAAAGTGAAGTCTTTCACTTTTACAGTTTTGAAGTTGCAAGAGGTGGAGTCCTGTTGCTTCTTGTGATGCCCTCTCATGCCATCTTTACTGTTTTGTTCCTTCTCAGCAATCAAGATCTGTACCCTGTCTTTGAGGTTCACAGCTTTACTGGAGCTTCCTTTTTGGTCAAACTCAAAACATTTTAAATCATTTTGCTGGGCTCTTTGCTCTTGATTCTCAACATAAATCTGCCTAAAAGCTTTCACATTTGACTGCCTTGAAATTTCTTCAGCTAGATTAGTTAGTCTGCCACCCTTAATCTCAGTCTCAGGAAAAGTCTCCGGACATTAGCAAAATGTAGACAAACTTTCTGTCAAAGCCAAGACACACACAAACACACATCATCTGAAGTCCAGCAGCCAATGCAGTCTTTCATCCCAGCAGAAACCTCCTGAGCCTGGTCTTCTGAGCTCTGACCAGAATCTCCCATACAGTACAGACTAAGGTATTCCAGCTCTTTTTTAGGCAGTGTGTCTGAACTGTTCCAAACTCTTTCCACAAGCCATTTGTATTGGTTACTTTTTACCTGTTGCCAAGACAAAATACCTGATGCCCAAAATTAGGGAAAGAAAGGTTTATTTCTTGCAGTTTCTTGGGAATTTCAGTC
The DNA here is from genome assembly GCA_004363535.1 of Dasyprocta punctata. NCBI lineage: Eukaryota > Metazoa > Chordata > Mammalia > Rodentia > Dasyproctidae > Dasyprocta > Dasyprocta punctata. Next base: position 8,640 of record RJWM01052038.1, on the reverse strand, counting down.
CATACTTAGTTGGTTCCAAGGCAGCGTGGCGTGGCAAGGCTGCTGTTCATGGCAGCTGCAAGCAGCAAAGCGCGCTGGTGAGAGACAGGGTGGAAGAGGAAGAGGAAGACCCACCTCCTTTATACTGTATATCAGTTCCACTCCTGGGCAGGCGCAGCACTCACATCACCAATCCCGGCACTAGACTGTAGAGAGCGGTAAAGCTTCACAGCTGCCGCCCCGCCTCTCTGGCCTGTGAGCATCTGGTGCGTCAGCCTACATTTCCCATGATCCTCCCCTGTCCCGCCAGGAAGTGACAACGACCTGTCCACGCCCCCATATGATGACAGCTTCCACTCCTGTTTCTATATAAACCTTGAACATTTCCACAATAAACGAAGACTTGATCGGAACTGCTCGTCTTGTCTTCCTTTCTCTCTCCCCAGCCTTGCCCTCCCCCATCTCCATGCCCTCTCCTCGAGACCCCCGTTTCTTTTAGGACCTGCAGGCAGGTTCACTAGACTCGGCCCCATCAAAAGTATATGAGGACTTGGGGGTACATAGTACCACTCAATACACCATTCTCAAAGGATCCTGAACCACACGGTCAGGTACAGTCACAGCAGCAACTCCACTTTTCTGGTACCAAATTCTCTCTTCGTCTCTTTTCTCTCATTGCTGAGACAAAATACCCAACACCAGGACAGAGTGAACAAACTCAAATTGCCAGCACAGGAGGGTGCAGGGGCTCTGTGCAAGGCTACAGTGATCTTGTGGCAGGAGAGACAGGCTCTATGGATGCTAGATCCTCATGGCCATCACTCTGGAGACACTGTCCCTGGGGAAGCCAAGGTTGGGCAGCAGAATAGAGCACTGCCTATAATCTGCAAGGCCAAGCCAAGTGGAAATTTCACAGGGAGGGGGATTCAGGGTGCCCCAGGGCGGCAGTGGGGAAGCCAATGTCTATGCCTAGGGAGGCAGGCTGACCCCCAGCCCGTCAGCAGACTGGCCATGCAGGACTGCCAGCGCTGTGGGGTACTGCTCCCTTTCCCCTCCAGAGGCCCAAGGGCCATCACTGCCCCAAGCATGGCCTCATGAGCTCAGGATCCTGAGAGGAGGCTGAGAAGAAGGGACAAGTCCTGTCACTTGCTCTCCTGCCCCTTGGGGGACCCTTCCAGGGCTTTGTCACCTCTGGGTTGTCCTGGGAGAAATGACCAGCTGGTCAGGTGATAACTCACCAGATGTCAACATGGTGGCCTAACAGTATAGGCAGAGGGAACAGGAGACTGTGGAGGATCTGTGCCTTGTGATGTAAGCCCCATGAATCTTGTGCACTCTAAACTTTGGCCATGAAGTCTGCCCCAACCCTGAGAGTATGGGGGATGGGGAGGTTCTCCCAGTAGAAGTGGGGAGAGAAGGTGCCTTCCCTTCAGAGAGGACTGCTAGCTCTGGGCTGGGTGCAACCTGTACCTCCCTGGGTTCCAACAGGGAATCATCTGAGGGACTCTGCTCCTAGGCTGGGTTCAGTGTTTTTCAGGATCTAAGCCTGAGAAGCCCCAAAGTTGGCCCATTCAAAACAGTGGCTTTTACAGGCAGTAGTGACGCACAAAACTTCAATTAGCTGTAAAAATACCAATATTAAGAGTAGGTTTTGCCTTGCAAGAAATTGAACAACTTTATGTCGTGACCCAGAGGACAACTGCTTAGAAGTTGGCAACAATAAAAGAATGTAATTATTACTTCTTAGAAGTTTTTCCCAACAATAAAAGCATATAGTTATTACTTCTGAAAACATTCTTGTCAACGATTCCCTTTTTTGGTGTCTGCCTTATTGCATCATAAGAATACCTTGTAAAAATTTAAAAAAACACAAAACATATAAAGTAGAACCCAATCAACTAACACGAACAGGAGCCTGGTGAGATGGGGACAGGTATATGTCTTGCCCCTCCTTTCCCTGGGTGAGCACATTTGTGCTGCTCTTGTGGCTGTGGCTCTGAACTGTGGGGAGTCACAGGATCCAAACAGGGATGTGCAGCGTGCTCCTGGTATGGGACCATGTGCCTGGCTGGCTGGTTGTCTACTCACAGATAGCAACTTCCACCAACCACCAAACATCTAACCTTCTCTATTTTCCAAAATTCAGTTTTGATTTTCAGTGACCAACTTTAAAAGCCCAGGGGCTACTCCTAAGTCTGCAGGTTATCAATTAACCTGCAGAGAGCAGCTGGAGGGGGTACTAGAGGGAGGGCTCCTCTGAGAGGGGCAAAGAAGGTAGCCTGTCCAGGAAGCCTGCATACCCCGCCCTGGTCTGCATGCTGGTCCCTTCTGAATTCTTCTGCTCCACAGGCTGCATGGGAAACACAATCTGAGCAAGGATTAGCAGGCAGATGCTCTCAGGGGGTCCCTCTGAGATGGCTTCTCACTGTCAGATGGAGTGACTGTAAGGAACAGCACAAGGCAGAGACCAGAGGACACCACCAGCCTTGTGTAAGGGCAACATGGCATGGAATTTATTGTGCCTGGGTATAGGTGAACAGAGGGCAAAAAGATGCCTGTGGGGAACAAAGAGAAGCAGGCTTTTTTAATAGGGCTTGAAAGAAGGCAAGAGAAAGTAGGCGGGAAGATCTTAGTAAACCTCATGGTCCAAGTTCTCTGAATGTTTCGTGCCCCAGTGGGCAAATCCTTGAGGTGTCTGGTACAAATACTTGGGTGTCTTTAGATGTTCAGGTGCCTGCAAGATTCCATGCTCGTCTTACCTCTTTGAGGACATCCTGTGTTTGCTGAGGGTAGCCCCGGTGCCGAGCTGAAGACAGTGCCCCTGCAGGCAGAGAGGCTGGGTACTGGGAGAGTCGCCTCTGAATGGAGCCTTGCAGTCCCCGCCGGGGGGCGGGGAGGAGGAGCGTGGCCGCCAGCTGGCAGATGGGTGGGGGAAGCACTGGCCGCTCACCTTCCAATGGCAAGAGCGACTCTTCAGGTTGTATACTTGGGACACATAGGCAACCACTGATGTTTTTATTATGGTAAAAAATGTCTCAGTGGCTGTGGAAATCAGTGTGGAGGTTCCTCAAAGCACTAGGATTAGAAATCCCATTTGACCCACTATTCCTCTCTGGGTATCTTCCTGGAAGAATTAAAAACATCCTACCACAGTGATATATGCACACCCATGTTTACAGCTGTGTAGTTTGTAATAGCTGAATCTTGGAAAAAACCCAAATGCCCATCAACTGAGGAATGGATGCCGAAGATCTGATTTTTAATACAGTGGAGTACTACTTTGCCATAAAGAAGGATAAATTTGAGACATTTCTAGTAAATGGATGCAATTTGAGACCATATTTTTTAAGTGAAATACATCGGACTCCCATGTGCAAACGTAACATTGTCTCCCTGGTATGAGAAACCTAAAGAGTAAGTAAGGACCAAAACATACAATAGATATTGTGAAATTGGAAGAAATTGTTCAAAAGGATAGAGGAACTAGGGTGGGAGGAGGAGGAAAGGAAGGAAGGGAAAAGGAAAAACAAATGATTTTCAAAACAGGATAAAATGGAAACAATGCTTTTAAATAGAGAGGGGAAGAGGAGTTGAAGGGAGAAGAGGGAATTGGGAAGAAAAAGAGGAATCAAAATATATCATGCACATTGTTATGGTTTATATATTGTGTCAACTTGAGAAGTCTAGCAGCTTAATTAAGTAACTCAGCAGCTCTACATCCTGGGGTGTAGAGCACAGTTACCTGGTCATTGTTACAAGTTGAGAAGGTCAGAAGTTTAACTGAGAGACTCAGGAGGGAGCCAGGGGTCTTACTTGGTAAACATCCTCATCCTGTGCAAAGGAAGGCAAGGATGTGTGTGGATGCTACACCCACCCTGGGGGGGTGTGTGTGTCCTGTGTACTATATAAGGGAGGAGAAGAGGCTTGCTCTGGCCCCCTTTTACTCTGGCTGCTGTCTTGAAGTGTTCCTGTGCCATGCCATCCTGCCTTGGAGCCAACTGATTATGGACTGAAACCTCCAAAAACTGTAAGATAAATAAACCTTTCCTTCCCTAATTTTGGGTGTCAGGTGTTTTGTCTCAGCAGTGAGTAAAAAGTAACCAAGACACACATGTACAAATTCCCTATGATAAATATGATTATTATGTATATCTAAAACATACCAATAAACTTTATCAAAACACAAAGTTAAAATTATTCACCAAAAACTGCCTCACATAAAACATCATCCTAACTATTCCTCAGTGTTCCTGGTGTTAGGTAGATTCCTAACTGCACAGCCAATCCCCAGATTGTCTTTGTTTTGTAAAACCAAAAGTCTGCACCCATTAAACACTAACTCTCCTTTCCCTCTCCCCCACCCGATGCCTCCCACCATTCTACCTCTGTCTCTATGAATATGACCACCAAGCTCCTCATAGGAGTGGAATCTTGCAATATTTGTCTTTTTGAGACTCACTTATTTTATTTCTTAATGTCTTCAAGGTTCATCTATGTTGTAGCATGTGTCATTGTACTCTTCCTTTTGGAAGGCAGGGTAGGGTAATTTTTCTGTGCATGTATATACCCCGTTTCATTTACCACTGCTATGGTTTGGATCTACAAAGGCCCCCTTTCGTGCATTTGAAAGGTGAATGGATTATGGAATATGACCGCTGACTTGCTGTTAGGAGGTGGTCAGCAGAGGTGGGTCACTCACTGCACGTGACCTGAAAAGGTGTATTTCCCTCTCTGGCTTTCCTTGCTCTGCCTGATTCCCATCTGCCGTACTGTAAGCAGCTATTCCTCCACCATGCTCCTGTGCCGTGCCATCCTGCCGCAGAGCCAGCTGACCAAGCATGGACTGAGACAACTGAAGCTCGAGCCAAAATCAACCTCTCCTTCTTTAATCTGTGGGTGTCAGATATTTTGTCCCCACACAGGAAAGTGAATAAGACAACCACTTACCCGCTTATCTGCTGGTGAACACCTGACTCACTCCCACACTTTAGCTGCTGTGAATAATGTTGCTAAGGTCGTGGGTGCCTCTTCAAGGCACTGGTTCTAGTTATTCTGGATGTATACCCACAAATGGGATAGCTGAAAAGCGTGGCAATTCTGTGTTTAATTTTTTGAAAAGTGTGTATACTGTTTTCCACAGCAGTCACACCATTTTCCATTACCAGCAACAGTGCCTGAGGGTTCCAATTTCTCCACATGGTTGTCAACAGTTGCTAACTTTTTTTAATACTAGCTTTCCCAATGGGTGGAGTGGAACTTCAGTGTCATTTTGATGTGCATTTCCCTAGTGATTAGTGGTGCTGAGCATCTTTTATGACTTCTTGGCCATTTGTATGTCTTCTCCAGATAAATGTCTATTTAAGTCATTTGCCTATTTTGTACTTATTTGTTTTTTTCTTGTAGTTTAATTTTAAAAGTTCTGTGCATATTCTGCATATTAACTCCAATTCAGATGTATGATTTTGAAATATTTTCTCTCATTTTAGACATTGCCCTTTCACTCTGTTAGTTGCGTCTTTCGATGTACAGGGATTTAAAATTTTTGGTACAATTCCATTTATTTTAATTTTGCCATTTGTGATTTGGGAGTTATACCTAGGAAATTCTTACCAAACCTAAAACTATCAAGTTTCACCACTATGCTTTCTTTTAAGAGACTTACATTTTGGGATGTAGGAGGTTTGAGTTTTGTATTTAGGTCATTGATTCATTTTGAATTCATTTTTATTTATTGTATAGTGTAAGCTAAGTGCCCACCTCCCTTCTTTGTATGTGGATCTCCTGTCTTCCCACCCTATTTGTGGAAGAGGTTGTCCTTTACCTGACTGAGTGCTCTTGGCACCCCCTTGTTGAAATCATTTGGCCGTATAGGTGAAGGTTCATTTCTGTCTGTCTCATTAGTCTTTAGATCTGTCTTAATGTCTGTATCGTGCTGTTTTGATTACCATAACTATGTAGTGAGTTTTGAAATCAGAAGACCTTTGTTATTTTTCATACTGTTTTGGCTATTTAGGATCCCTTGAGACATCATATAAATTTTAGGATGAATTTTTTGTTTCTTTTTTTTCTTTTTTTGGTCTTTTTGAGACAGGGCCTCACTATGCAGTTCAGGCTGGCCTTGAGCTCATTTTGTAGTTCAGGCTGGTCTCAAGCTTGCAACAATTCTCCTGCTTCAGCCTCCCAAATGCTGGGATTATAGAAGTGTGCCGCCACGCCTGGCTTGGATTTTTTGTTTCTAAAAAAAAAAAAGCTGCCTTGGTGATTTTGTTGGAGATTACATTGAATCTCAAGATTCCTTTGGGTAGTATGAATATCTTAACAACATTGAGTCTTGTGCTCTGTGAACGTGGGATACATTTCCATTTACTTGTGAATTCTTCAATTTTTGTCAGCAATATATTATAGTTTTCAATGTACAAGTCTCTCCCCTCCTTGGTTAAGTTTAGTGTGAGGTTCTTTGCTTCTTTTTGATGGTATTGTACATGAAAATTTTTCTTTATTTCCTTTTTGGATTGTTCAGTGCTAGAGTATACACAATGGAGTTTTGTGTGATTTTGTATCCTGAAACTTTGCTAAATTCATTTAGTAGTTTTTGGGGAGTAAGTACCAGAAATTTATAAAAAACAAATGTATTATTTGCAGTGACATTATGGGAAATAATTGCATTCAGTGAACATTTATTGTGTGCCACAGGCTTAACTTACTTCTCACCTGCTATTCCATTAAGAACTGAGTCTTTTGGAGAGACATCTTCTCTTTGGCTGCACTAATACCCGAGCGAAAGAGATGGTTTCCCCCTCACAGCTGAGAAAGCCGAGGTTCACACAGTGGAGCCTCCTGCATGGCAGGGCGGGACCGAGCCAGGCGCGGGTGAGCGTGGCCACGCGGCCTGCAGAGCCCATGCTCTTTGCATTATGTTTTACTGCATAAATGGGCTGTGACACACATTCATTCGTGCATGCTTTTATTGCTGTTGTTGTTTTGTTTGTTTCTATTTCTTTTGATTTATACCAAACTGCCCCACACATCTTTAATCACATCTGGAGTTTTAATTAAAATATATTTTAAAAGAGACATTTTGAATTATGTTGTCTGTAAGTCCCAAAGGACACCTCAATGGATCAATTGATGTTTTGTCTGTTTTTAATACTGTGACATGAATAAATGTTCATGTGCCTTAGTACACCACACCAAAAGGAAATTGTTTACAGGCTTTGTAAGAGGCTTCGATGTCCCGGCAGGGAGCTGCCCTCTACTCAGGAGCATTCTGGGCAGGGAGCAGGTCCTGTGGAGGCCTCCAGCCACTGGGCAGGTTGTCAGAGACCCGCATGGACGGCTGGCTGTTCTTCCCCGTTTGCTCGGACTCCGCAGCAGTGTGGGAGGCCCTGTCCAGAGAGCCCTCTTCGCGTTGTCCCAGCCTCCACAGGGGCCCAGCGCCTGTGCCACCCCTTGTCTGAACTGTGCTTTCAGGTCACTCCTACTGCAAGGCTTCTGGGGCAACGTGGCACCAGGCTGTGTGGGCTTTTTCCTTTTCACTCAGGTTGGAGGGGCAGAAGCTGCAGTCCCGAGGGGTGGCAGCTCCATCCCCTCTAGCTTCTCAGGCGTGGCGTCCCCATCCCCCCAAGGCTGGCAGAGCTCAAAGCATTGCTTCCTGGGTCTCTGGCACAGCCCACCCTTGAGAGTCAGGTGACAGCAATGGCCATGGAGATGCCTTGGGAGCAGACCTGCACGCTGGACCCTCAGACCACCTTGGACAGAGCAGCAGATAGAGGCTAACACACAAGAACATCAGCTGCCCAGCCACGATCACTGTGTGTCTGTTTGACAAGCTATTTTCTTCATTAGAAGAAGCACCGTTGGGCTGCATGTCTGGTCTTTTATTTGCAGCTTACCTAGTAGTGGCTCCTCCTGGGCACCTGGGCTATGGGGAACAGCGGAGGCAAGAGCTATGCATATGCCCAAGGCTGTGGGGCAGGGGGATGAGAGTGGTCTTTGGCACTAGTGTCCCTGTCTTGGTTACTTTTCCCTCCTTGCTGAGACAAAGCACCTGACACTCAAAATTAGGGAAGGAAAGGTTTATTTATCTTACAGTTTTTGGAGGTTTCAGTCCACAATCAACTGACTCCAAGGCAGGGTGGCATGGCACAGGGACAACACTTCAAGGCAGCAGCACAGCAAAAGCAGCCAGAGCCAAAAAGGGGCAAGAGCAAGCCTCTTTTCCTCCCTTATATTGTACACAGGACACCTGCCCGCTCCAAGGTGGGTGTAGCATTCACAAATCTCCTTGCCTTCCTTTGCACAGGCTGAGGATGTTTACAAAGTAAGAACCCTGACTCCCTGCTGAGTCTCTCAGTTAAACTTCTGACCTTCTCAAATTGACACAATGACCAGGTAACTGCTTGTGCTCTACACCTCAGGATGTGGAGCTGCTAGGTTACTTTATTAAGCTTCTAGACTTCTCTAGTTGATACAGTGTATAAACCATAACAGTCCCTCACACATAAGCTCAGGTTTGAGGCCTGTAGGGCTCTTCCAGACACTTGGTGGTCAGCCCAGGCATCTGCCCTTTTCTGCAGAGGAAGGGAAAGGCTTTGCCTGCAGGTGGACCACAATCGTCCCTGGCTGAGCCCCTGGGCTCGCAGTGAGCTGGACCAGCAAAGC
>RJWM01052037.1:0-10226 GCA_004363535.1 Dasyprocta punctata | reverse complement strand
ACAGCCTTGCACTTGCCAGGGCAGGTGCTTAAGCCGCTAAGCCAAACTCCCCAGCCCTGGTTTTTTGAGGCAGGGTCGCACTATGTAGCTCAGGCCGGCCTTGCGCTCGCTTTGTAGCCCAAGCCGGCCTCGAACTCACAACGCTCCACCTACCTCAGCCTCCCGAGTGCTGGGATTAAAGGCGTGCGCCACCACGCCCAGCTACAAATAACCAACCTAATGCTACATGGCAAGCTTCTAGAAAAAAAGAAGCAAGTTAAACCCAAAGCTCATAGAAGAGAGGAAATTATAAAGATCAGAGCAGAAATTAACATAATTGAGACTAAGAAAGCAATATGAAAAATTAATAAATCAAAGACCTTTGAGAGAATAAACAAAATTGATAAACCTCTAGCCAACCTTATCAAGAAAAAGAAAGAAAAAACTCAAATTCACACAATAAGGAATGAAAAGGAAGAAATTACTACAGATCCCATGGAAATTCAGAAGACCATGAATACCTACTCTGAAAAACTTTACTCACATAGGGTAGAAAACACAGAAGAAATAGACAAATTCATAGAAACATATGAATTACCAAAGTTGAGTCAACAAGATATAACAATTTTGCATAGCCCAATATCAGCTACTGAAATTGAAAACATGATTAAAAACTTACCAACAAAGAAAAGCCCTGGTCCTGATGGATCTACAGCTGAATTCTACAAGAAATTTGAGAAGATTTACAGCCAATACTACTCAAACTCTTCAATGAAATTGAAAGGGAAGCAATCCTCCCTAACTCATTCCTGGAGGCAGGTATTACTCTGATACCAAAACCTGAGAAAGACGCAATTGAAAAAGAGAACTATGGGCCAATATTCCTAATGAACATTGATACAAAGATTCTCAATAAAATACTGGCAAATAGAATGCAACAAATCATCAAGAAGATTACACATCATGACCAAGTGGGATTTATCCCAGGAATGCAGGGATATTTTACCATATGCAAATCAATCAATGTAATACACCACATCGACAGAAACAAAGACAAAAATCACATGACCATCTCAATAGATGCAGAAAAAGCTTTTGATAAATTCCAACACTTGTTCATGATAAAAACCCTACAGAAACTTGGAATAGATGGTATCTACCTCAGTCTGATAAAAGCCATCTATGACAAATCAACAGCTAACATTATATTAAATGGACAAAAGCTGAAAGTTTTCACTCTAAAATCAGGAACAAGACAAAGATGTCCACTATCACCACTCCTATTCCATAGAGTTCTAGAAACATTAGCCAGAGCAATCAGACAAAGGACAGACATAAAAGGAATAAGGCTAGGAAAGAAAGAAGTTAAATTATCACTATTTGCAGATGACATTATACTCCACATAGAAGACCCTATGAACTCCATCAAAAGGCTACTAGAGTTAAAAAATTCAGCAGTGTAACTGTATACAAAGTCAACACTCAAAAATCAATAGCATTACTGTACACAAATAGCAAACTCACTGAGGGAGAAATTATGGAAATCACACCTTTCACAGTAGCATCCAAAAAAATAAAATTCTTAGGAATCAACCTAACAAAGAGTACAAAAGACCTATATGCTGAAAACTATAGTACTCCAAAAAAGGAGATTGAAGAGGATGTTAGAAAATGGAAAGATATCCCTTGCTCTTAGTTAGGAAGAACAAACATTGTGAAAATGGCCATACTCCCAAAACTATTATACAGATTTAATGCAATACCAATTAAAATACCATTAGCATACCTTACAGATCTAGGGAAAACATTCTTAAAATTCATTTGGAGACAGAAGAGACCTAGAGTAACAAAGGCAATCCTGGGCAACAAAAACAAAACAGGAGGTATTTTAATCCCTGATTTGAAATTATACTACAAAGCTACAGTGATAAAATAAGCATGGTACTGGCAAAAAAAAATAGACCAGAGGATCAATGAAATAGATTAGAAGATGCAAATACAACTACAAAGACGCTCAGCCACCTTATATTTGACAAAGGGGCTAAACATATTCATTGGAAGAAAGATAGCCTCTTCAATAAATGGTGCTGGAAAAATTGGCTCTCCACATGCTGAAGACTGAAACTAGACTCATGTCTAACACCATGCATTAAACTAAAATCAAAATGGACCAAAGATCTAAGTATTAAAGTAGAAACACTAAATCTACTGGAAGACAAGGTAGGTAGAAATCTTGAAGGCATAGGTATAGGCAAAGAGTTCATGAACAAAATGCAAACCTCATGGGAAATACTTCAAAGAATCAAGAACTGAGATCTCATCTTATTAAAAGGTTTTTGCACTTCAAAAGAAATCACAAATAAAGTGAAAAGAAAATCCACAGAATGGGAGAGAATTTTAGCCAACTCTCCCTCAGATAAAGGACATATATCCAGAGTATATAAAGAATTGAAAAACATCAGGCCCCCCCAAATTCAAAGACCCAATCCAAAAATAGGCATCTGAGATGAGCACACACTTCTCAGATGAAGAAATACAAATGGCAAATAAATACACGAAGTGATGCTCAACATCACTGGTCATTCAAGAAATGCAAACTGAAACAACATTAAGATTCCATCTCACTCCAGAAAGAATGACTGCCATCAAGAAATCAACTGATAACAAATGTTGGCAGGGTTGTGGGGAAAAAGGAACCCTTCTCCAATGTTGGTGGGAGTGTAGACTGGTGTGACCACTGTGGAAATCAGTAAGGAGAGTCCTCAAAAAACTAGGATTGGAAGTGCCATTTAATCCAGCTATTCCTTTTCTGGGTATTTTCCCATAAAAATTGAAAGTGTCATATCACAGCAATGTATGTGCACCCATGTTTATAGCAGCACAATTTGTAATAGTTAAATCTTGGAAACAACGAGAATGCTCATCAACTGCAGAATGGATGAAAAAGATATGATATTTTTATACAATGGAATATTATTCAACTATAAAAAAGGATGATCTTGAGGCTTTTATAGTAAATGGAGGCAACTTGAGACTATACCTCACAAGCAAAATAAATCAGACTCACATTTGTAAATATCATATTGTCCCTGTATTGTAAAAAATAGATCAATAGTAATAATAATAAAACTGAAAGAGTAATAAGATCCAAAATGTACCATAGATATTGTAATAATGAAAGTGAAAGAAAGTGCTCAAAGTTAAAGAACAGCTGGGATAGGGGAAAGGAGAAATGGAAGAAAGGAAAAGATTATGTGTATGTAGGTATACACATATAACTGTATGTATATATAAGGGTGCAAGATAGATAACTATACTACTTATTCTCTGTTAGTTCATCAAAAAGAATAGTTTGTTTTGTCATTGTTTGATTGTCTGATCATTTTTTATGCCTAGATCTTGTAACTTGAACAACTACTTCTAAGATAACAATATGTAATATATTAACTAGTATTGATTTTTTTACTGGCTTTTTTTTTGAAATTCTGTATTATTTCTACCCTTTTTTCTGTTTTGTTTTTTAAAATAAATAAAAGGCTAGTGAATGAGGTGACAATGTTCCTTGTTGACCTGGATCTTATAGGTTGAAATGCTCTGGATAGAAGAAAAAGGTGGCAACACAGGGAGATGAAATGGAACTAGAGAGACAAAGAGGTGCAAATGGGAATGGCAAGCTGCTGAAAGCAAAAGTGAGATCTCCGTATCCAGAATAAGATCTCCTTGTTGAGGTTATGCCAGGTCTCTGTCCGCCTTCCCAAAGTGTTCTGTGATCAATGGGAAGTGGGCACCATTAAGTAACTGCTACTATAGTAAAGTATGAAGAACATAAAATTCACCATTTTTACCTTTTTTAAATGTACAATTTAATGACATTGAGCACACTCACATTTGAAGCAAACATCAGTGCTATCTACTTGCAGAATTTTTTCATCATCCCAAGTCATCAAAAGATTTCTACCAGAAAAGGGGACTATTAGAGACATTAAGGAATGGGAAAGGGAGGAGTGTGGAGAGGGGAGGACAAGAGAAGGTAGACACAAGCGTGGACATGATCAAGGCACCAAAATATCGCAGAAAATATATTATCTTGTACATTAATATGTGACAATGAAAATTTTTTTGAAGAGATTTGTACCAACCAAACGACATCATCAGGTGCTTCATTTCAGAAAACAGAAGCAAAACAATCAAACAAAAATATTATGACCTGAAAACTAAGGTGTATGTTCGGGCAGGAAGATGATGAGTGATTGCTTGGAAATAAAATGTGCCATCTTCGGGGGAGAGGAGTGAGGCGATGCATACAGTTCGGGAGCAGACAGCTAGGAAAGGCTCTGCCAAGTGGTCCCAGGAGAAATTCACAGATCACCATAGAGTACTGTATTCCAAGGGGGAGAGAGAGAGAAACAGAGAGAGAGAGAGAGAGAGAGAGACAGAGAGACAGAGAGAGAGAGACAGAGACAGAATGGATTCCAGGGTAAACCTGGGTTTCTGGAAGGGGGACATACTGGTGTCATTTTAAAATGGGTAAATTGGGTTCATTTTTTTAAAATCAGTTCTAATTGATGATTCACTCACACACCACATGGGGGAACCTTACTGGATCCCCTTATTTCACCCATGTCTTCCCTTCATACTGACTTCATGGATGTCCAGCCCATGAAGTGATAAAAAGAGTTTGAAGGTTAGGGTGGGGTCCCACAGTCTGGCCCAGTTTTGCTTTGGGGAAGATATAAATGAAAATGTGGCTTGTTTCTGATTCTAATATCTCATAGATTCTAATAATCTCATAGATTCTTCAGACATACAAGAGGACAACCACGCCCTGGCTGATATCTCCACTCAGAGGGTCAGAACCTGTGTCCCCAGCTACTAGAAGCCCATGTTGATGTTTCCTGACTGTGATTCTCAGGGTCTTCTGCAAATCTGCAGAGAGCCTCTGCAGGAGCCCCCAGAGCCTAGAAGGACACCCCAGAGACCACAGCATGACTCCAGAATCAACAACCCTTAATGGATGGCCATGGTGAGCCTTGAACCCCAACTCACCCCATCACTGAACACGTTGTCCTGAGTCAAGAAATGCTCTTAACAACACAGAAGAAACGGGCAGGTGAAGACCTGGACCCAAGCCTCCAGAAGCACCTGTTTTGAGACAGTATCAGCATCAACCAGAAATAGGCAAACCACAGTCTCTGAGACAATTTCAACAGGTCACCTGATTCTGTACAACTAATGAGCTAACTATGGCTTTTACATTTCAAGTAGATGGATGAAAATGCTAAAGAGGGCAAATATCGAGTGATGCATGGAAGTTGTGAAATTAAAGTCTCAGTGTCCACTAATAAAGTTTGCTTGGATCCCGGATTCTGCTCGTGGCTCCTAAGCAGCTGCTTTGGTGTAGCAATGGCAGAGCTGAGGGGACGCTACCCAGACCACAGGGCTACCACAGCTTGAAATGGTCACTATGGGAACTTTACAGAGAGTGTTTGCCACCCCTGCTTTAGAACTGTGGGCCCATGCTTCTTGGAAGGAGAAAATACAGGGCAGATGTTGGCCTTGTCCTGCACTGACTGGAGAGCAAGCAAGGAGTTCTAACACCCAGAGCCCTGTTTTCCTTCTCCAGCTTCAAATCCAGTCCAAGCAAGAGCCTTCACACTGGATGGTGCTGCCCTGACCTACAAAATTTCTGGTGTGCTGAAAATGCCCCTTGATTGGGGATAACACTCTGCTCCCTTATGTATAGCTGGGGTCCAGTTCAGGAGTGCATCGCCACATCCACTGAGCCTACACACACGTGTTATCTGAACACACCTTCCTATTTATACTTTGTCTACAAGCTTTTACCAAGTCTATACTATGTGTTTGGGGGTTAGGAATGTAATTGTAATAAACAAGGCAGTCATGCCCTATCCTAGTGATGATGGACCTATGGCACATATGCTACAGTTGAATGCTTGTTACTATTGAAAGCTCTAAAAGGTTCACCATCATTGGCTGTATCCTCACGCCACCATGCAGAGTCTAATGCATTCACAGATCACAATCACAATAAAAGTCTAACTGCATCTGTGACCAGCATCATGAAGGAAGCTGCACAACACAGGGAGGACTAATGGTCCAAGAAGCCTCCCCTCAGAATGTGTCAGAGTTGGACAGATGAGGTGACATCAACTCAGCAACAAAAAGACAAGTTGGTCCTGTAAAGGAAGAAGCGCTTGCAAAGGCTCTGGGAGAGAAGAGGCACAGAGAATCTAAACAAATAACAAAAGGAGGATGGTGTAGCTGAGAGATGTCAACACAGGCAAGAGCTGCTGGCAGCCTATCAGCTCCCTGGCCCTCCTGCCACTTGCTTCTTTTACCCTCCTGGCAACCTTCCCACATACTCCTCTAAGAACAAGAGCCACATCCAGATGGAGCAAAGGAGCTGAATGAATTACCACTGACCAGTGCCATGATTATGCTATCCAACCATAAATGTTCCGTTAATAACATGTAAATTGCCTGAGCTTGAAAAAAGACTGTAAGTGCTTTGGACAGCAGAATTACACCTATACCAAGTAGCTACACATGCATGAGACAACTTGAACACAGCAGGTAGCTAATGCTGGG
Organism: Dasyprocta punctata; assembly: GCA_004363535.1. Taxonomy (NCBI): domain Eukaryota; kingdom Metazoa; phylum Chordata; class Mammalia; order Rodentia; family Dasyproctidae; genus Dasyprocta; species Dasyprocta punctata. The sequence goes on along the minus strand of RJWM01052037.1, from coordinate 3,638 downwards.
ACGTTGTAAGGGCTCTGTTTATGTTAGCTCATATAATTATCAGCATTATTGTCACCAGCATTTTAAATGCATGGTCAAGAAATTAAATCATTACTCTGAAAGAACCCAATCACTAAAAGTAGAGTATAGGTTTTACTTCGTTTTCAACATTCTCATAAATCTGGTTATTACATCTTATAATTTAAAATCTTGAATTCATGTATTTATTTGAGAAAAGATTGAAGCACTCAGGCACCAGTCTTTTGTTGGTGCCAGGAAAAGAAGCCACCAAGAAAACCACACTCCCTGACCAGAGGCAGGCACCTGTCTGGACTCAAGAGAAGGTGCTGGGCTGGATCTCTTGCAGGAGGGCCCCAGGGCTGGAAACATCACAGGACAGGAGGGAGAGAGGATCTGATATTCAGTCTGGGACAGAAAGTGCCGAGTCAGCCTGCAGCTATGTAATGTGAGTAATCTCCTGCGGTTGATTAGCTGTGATGCAGAGTTTGGATCTGAGAATAAAACCCTCTGCTTTCAGCCCACAGAGGCCTCTCTTGGGTTGGAGGATGGCAGGAGTGTCCTCACTTGAACTCTCTTCCCCTTGATCTTCAAGTTCCAGATATCTCAACATTAGCGCTGCACAGGCATTGTGCATGGGAAGGACTCTCCTCACCTGTGCTCCAGCCTCTCTGGGTTTGGGAGGAAGACATCTGAGCCTGATCTCTGTTCCTGACCCAGAAGTCCTTGGAATACCACATCTTGGCCAGACCAAGGAAGAGATCAAGTTCAAGGTCAGAAGAGGACAATGATAATCATGTTGCAAGCCATAAAAATAAAGGTGACTGCTAACCATAGGTTTTGGGGACAGATCACCTGGGTTAACCCTAGCTCTGCATTCCAAAGCTGTGTGATCTTGAAAAAGTGACTTAAACTTTCTATGCTTTGTATATTTCATTTTACTGGATAAAAGGAATAGCTCATTTCCAAATGCTACAGTAAGTGGTATATAAAAACATGAGAGTCCCTTGGAATGGTGGCCAGCACACAGTAAACTGCTTGGCACGCATGGCTTTACTAGTTACTGATAACCACCCAGGCGTACAGCTTGCATAGCCACACAGAACCCTGTGTTTAACCCTGGGCTTATGTGTCAATTCAGCGCTGTGCTGTCACTATGCTGAAATCCTTAGTAATTTTTGAATAAACCAGCTCACATGCCAACTTTGCCACAAATCCTGCAGGTGTCCCTGGAGCAACTATTTGCAGAGTCCCCTTTGTCCTAGGAGCTGCCACACAAGTCTGCATGCTCTCCTATGATACACAGGAATGTGCCACTCTGGTGATGACTGAGACAAGACAGCTCCTGTCTCATTTGCTCTGTGAGGTGAGCAACAGCCTCAGGGCCTTACAAAGCCATAGCCACCATCAGATCCACGTACCCACCATCTCTACCTCCACCTGCTGGGTACTTTTAACTCAGGGTACTTTTGCTTCAGTTTCCCTGACTGGAGGCTCAAAGCTGGTCATTGGAGGTCGGGGGTAGCTGAAATAAGTTTGCATAATTTAACTATAAAAGAAATACATACAATTTTTCTTTGTTAATTGCCTGAAAAAAAAAACACTTCCATCAAATGGTAAGATGGTTTACAAAAGAGAAAGAAGATGGTAGCTGGCCAGTATGACTCTGCCAACACAAATTTTGTTTAGCTAGTGTAATGCAGGTACGTACACATATTCACTATTCTAGATAGCTGCTGACTCTCAGGAAATTTAGCCTAAATTCCCCAGTTCATGACTCCTTGTTATAGTTTATTTCTAGATATCCCCCAAAGCCTTATGCTTTCACAGGTGGGGCTTTGGGGAGGTGGGGGCTTGACACTCATCATTGGATTAGTCCACCGATGAGGTTATAGCTAAACGTGATTTTGGGAGGTAAAATCCGATCAAAGGAGGTGGGTTACTGCGGGCATGTTATGGCTTGTCTCTAGATGTTTTCCCAAAGTCTCATGCAGTCATAGGTGGGGTTTGTGGCTGAATCTAGGGTGTGTGATGCTGGGATTAAAGGCATGTGATTACTAAATTAGTCCACTAATTGGTTTAGCGGGGTTCTGAGTACGAATAATGGGAAAGTCCACCCTGGTGGTGGTTGGCACCACCCGGAAGGTGGGTAACATAGAAGAGATAAAAAGGAGAAGCAGCCTTGCTCTTTGCTGTTTTCTGCCTGCTCTGCCCTGCCATGGACTGTTTCTGCTCTTCAGTGCCATTTGCTACTTTGCCTTGGAGTTGGTCAACTATGGACTGAAACCTGTGCAAACTCTGAGCTACAGTGAACCATTCCTCCTTTGGGTGCTGGGTGCTTTGTCTCATTAACAGAAAAATAAGATAGGGAATGACCTGGGATCTCTCAATCTCCTTCTCTCTGTTTGTGTCTCTGTCTCCCTGTCTTTCTATGTCTCTCTGTCTCTGTCTGTCTGTCTCTCCATCTCTCTCTCTCTGTCTCTCTGTCTCTGTCTCTGTCTCTCTTTCTCTCTCTGTTTCTTCTTCCCACTTGCTTTGCCATGGATTGTTTCTCCTCTGCCACACCACCCTGCTTTGGAGCCAGCTGACTATGGACTGAAACCTCTACAAACCTTGAGCCAAACAAACCTTTCCTCCATTAATCTGTGGGTGCCAGGTATTGTGTCTCAGTGACAAGAAAGTAACCAAGACTCTTCCTTACACTATCAGCAGATCTGGGACCCCTGAGTTTTCCCTCCCAGATGCCCACAGATGCTCCTTTAAGTGAAGTACATATCCCTCAGCAAGCCAGGCTTCCTCTTCTCTCTGCCCAGGTGTCATTACCAGCACGCTCCCTTGAGATCTCTGGTTTCTGACACCCACCACTGGCAGCTGCCTGGGCCCTGCAGGCTGTGGGCCTGTGACTTCTAGTTTCAACTCACAGCATACCTGAAATTACACTCAGAATACTGGGCTTGGCGCCAAAGGAGCCACGTGCCTCCCAGGTCTGCTCCTGCACGAAGAGGTAACATGGAGAAAAGAGCATGGGCTTCAGGTCATATGGGGTGACCAGAATTGGACTCCAGCACCCACTTCTCCGCGGGGCAGTATCAGGCCAGTTTGCTCATTCTCTGCTCTCTAACCAGGAGGTGAGGCAGTCATGGCACCTTGGTGAATGAGGCCACCTCACTGGGCAGTCACTTGCCTCTTCTGTCTTTATCTTCTGATGTCTGTAAGGGACAGTTTTTAGCCTCCACACAGTTCTGCAGTGGAGGCCAAGACATCTTCTAGAGAGAGGGCAACACAGATGTCAATCAGGATTCAAACAGCCAGAGCGGGTGTTGACAATGACTCTGTGTGTGTGTGTGTGTGTGTGTGTGTGTGTGTGTGTGTGTGTAGATGTGGGGAACTGAGGGAGGGCTTAGAAGGCCAACCTGAGGGCTCAGTCATGGCCAAAGCGCAGACAGGATAGTGTACTTGGGGTGGCCTTGCTCCCGCCCTGTGCTGATGGGGAGAAGAGGGCAGGGAATCTGTGGATCACTCAGTGACCCAGCTGCTCTCTGGCAGGGGCAACTGAGAGCGCCCTGACGAGTGGAGCCAGGGTGCTGAACAGAGGCCAGTGGCCAGCCATGAAGAGGTGTCAACCTCCGGAGATTCCTGAG
>RJWM01052036.1:0-10225 GCA_004363535.1 Dasyprocta punctata | reverse complement strand
GCCACATGGTAATTTTACATCCTTTACAAATTGGTTGTAAGGGAAGGTATGTTATTGGGAAAGCTATAAAAATCCACTTACATCTAGAAGACATCCCTGAAGAACAGACATGTCCTGGGAAACCCTCAATACCAGTGATAAAGCTATCTATCATAAGAAATCTGCAACCATCAACATAGCAAACAAAATAAAATTTAAAAACATAGAAAATGATAAGATGCAGAGCCAAAATGCAGCTCAAGTTCCCCAGTCCATCCAGGACAAACCCAGCTCACAAAAGGATAGATGAAATTAGAAATCAAACTTTGGAAATTTCTGAAATGATAGCAACAGAAGAGAAAATGCAAGTGGAAAAGGCCATAAAGAAAATAATCTCTCCAGTACAAAAAGAGATGATCATTAAAATCAAAGATAAAAAGGAATGGATGAGTTTAGAAAAATGATGAAAACAAAAAATGACCAATGTAGGAAACAAATGGAAACCATGACACAGATCCAATCTGAAACTAAAGAGATTAAAACCTCTATCAAAAATATATACTCAACTGACTGAACTAAAGAGAGGATACAAATTGGATTGTGAAGACAAAATTGCAACAAGTGATCAGGAAAAGAAATATATTTTAAAAACTAGCAAGAGACGATAAAAAATATCCAACAGCTACATGAAGAAGCAAAGACGAACAACATAAAATAGATCGGGCTCAATGAGAAAGCTGGAGACAATGCAAATGCCATAAAAAACTCTTCACAGAAGCAACAGCAGAAAACTTTCCAAATGTGGATAAAGACTTGGCATACAAGTAAATGAAGTACACAGAATTTCAAATAGCCATGACCAAAATAAAGCTACAGCAAGACATAAAATATTCAAGTTTCCAAAATTCAACAGAAGTACAAAATATTAAAAGCTGCTAGAGAAAAGAAATAGGTCGCCTCTAAAGGAAAGCCCATCAGAAACACAACATACTTATCAACACAAACCCTCAAGTCAAGAAGAGCTGGGAGTAAAGTATTTCAAATCTTCCAAGATAACAATTTCCAGCTCATACTGATGCACCTTGTAAAGCTATCTTTCAAAATTAATGGAGAAATAAGATACTTCCATGACAAAGAACAACCAAAGAAATCCATAACCACTGAACCAGGAACAACAACAGAAAGAAATCACCAAGCAGGGCAAGCAATTAAACAGATGGGAAAAACAGGAAATGAATAGTGGGAAAACAACATCATGTAGCTATCAGTTATAACTATCAATGTAAAGGTCCTCAATTCACCAATCCGTAAAAAAAAAAAAAAAAAAAGACTGGAAGAATAGGTCAAGAAACAGATCCAACAATATTCTGTATTCAAGAAACATGTAACTCAAAAAGAAATTCATAGATTGAAATCTAAAGGATGAGAAACAATACTTCATGCAAAAGGAACCCAGAAAAAACCAGGGGTAGCTGTTTTGATTGCAAACAATGAGAACTGCAGACCAAGAATGATCAAAAGAGATAAAGTAGGTCACTATATTCTTGTTAGAGGAAAACTTCAAAAAGAACAGATAGCAATCATGAATTCATATACACAACATATAGGAGCACCCAAATATATAAAACAGCTATTGGTAGACTTGAAAAATTAAATAAGTGATAACACAATTTAAATGGAAGAATTTAATATCTCATGACAAAGAGATAGATCAACTAGACAAAATATCAGAACTGAACAAAACCTGTGAACAAATGACTTAGCAGATGTTAGCAGTGTTTTCCACCCAAAATCATCAGAGTGCATAGCTGCATAGGGGACATACTCTAAAATAGACCATGTACTAGACCACAGAACGTGCTTAAGTAAGTGCAAAGGAATTGAAATTATCTTATGCATACTATCTGACAATAGTGCAATGAAATTGGAAATTAATAGCAAAAGCCACTGTAAAAGCTCCATAAAAACATGGAAATTAAACAAAACCCTTCTAAACAACCAGTGGGTCACAGATGAAATTAAAGAAAACATTAAATAGTATCTACAACTAAACAAGAATGCAGACACAACACACTGGAACTTATGAGACTCAATGAAAACAATCCTAAGTGGGAAAATTATAGTAGTGAATTCTCACATCAGAAAAACAGAACAAGCACGAACAAACAACCTAATATTGCATCTCAAGTTTCCAGAAAAAAGAAGTGGAAGACAAGCCCACAGCCCTTCCAAGGGACTAAATTTTAAAGATCAGATAAGAAATTAATGCAATGGAGAACAAGAAAGTAACATAAAGAATTAATGTGTCAAAAAGTTCGTTCTTCAAAAGAATGAATAAAATTGGTAAACCCACAGCCAACCTTATCCAAAAATAAAAAAAGGAAGAAAGGGAGAAAAGATTCAAATTCAGATATTGATCAATGAAAAGGATGAAATCACTACAGCTCTTATAAAAATTCAGAAAATCATCAATATCTACTTTGAAAATATTTACTCATGTAGGATAGAAAATACAGAATAAATGGACAGCTTCCTAGATACATATGAATTACCAAAGCTGAATCAAGAAGATATAAAAATTATGAATAATCCAATATCAGTTAATGAGAATAAAAATATAATTGATAACTTACCAACAAAGAAAGGTTCAGGTCCTCATGAATTTACTGCTGAATTATAGAAGAAATTTTGACATTTAATGAAACACTCCTCAAACTAAAGAAATTTAAAAGGAAGAAGAAATATTCCTTAACTCATTCCTAGAGTCAAGTATTACGCTGATAGCAAAACAAGAGAAAGACCTAAACACAAATGAGAAATACAGGCCAATATCCCTAATGAACACAGATGCAAAAATCCTCAGTAAGATTTTAGCAAAGAGAATGCAGTAAATCAAAAAGATTATATACCATTCCCAGCAGTTGGGAGGCTGAGGTAGGAGGAGAATTGTGAATTCGAGGCCAGCTTGGGCTACAACGCCAGTGCTAGGCCAACCTGAGTTACATAGTGCGACCCTGCCTCAAAAAACTAGAGCCTGGAGTTTGACTGTGGCTTAAGCACCTATCTGGCAGGTGCGAGGTTGTGAGTTCAATCCCTGGTGCCAGAAAAAAAAAAAAAAAAAAGACTATACCATGATCAGGTGACTTCATCTGAGGAATACAGGGATAATTCAGAATATGCAAATCTATAGATGTAATACATCATATCAACAGAGCCAAAGTAAAAATTACATAAGGATCTCAATAGATACAGAAAAATCTTTTGATAAAGTCCAATACTCATTAATCATAAAAGCCCTATAGAAAATCAGGATAGATGGTCGTTACCTCAGTCTGACAAATGTCATCTGTGACAAACAGCTAATCTCATACTAAATGAGCAAAAACTGAAAGCTCTCACTGTAAAATCAGGAACAAGAAGATGATGTCCACTATCACTACTCCTATTTAACGTAGTTCTGGAACTATTAGCCAGAGAAACTAGAAAAGTGAGAGAAATAAAAGAATTAAGGATAGGAAAGAAAGAAGTTAAATTATAGTTATTTGCACATGACATGATACTCTACAAAGAAGACCTCAAAAATTCCACAAAAGAATCCTAGAATTAATAATCAAATTCAGTAGCATAGCTAAATGCAAGCCAATACTCACAAATCAATAGTATTCCTGTACACAAATAACAAACTCACTAAAAGAGGAATTAGGGAAACCACACCCTTTCAATAACATCCAAAAAAAAAAAAAATGAAATACTTGAAAGTCAAACTAACAAAGGAGGTAAAAGATTCGCATATTGAGAATTATAGCACTCTGAAAATAGTGATTGAAGAGAATATCAGAAAATGAAAAGATATCATTGCTCATGAATAGGAAGAACATACATAGTGAACATAGCCATAATACCAAATTTTATACAAATTTAATGTAATCTTGATCAAAATACCATTAGGGTACCTCAGAGAACTACAGAAAACCTTGTTAAAGTTATTTTGGAACCTATAAATAACTAGAATATCAAAGGCAATTCTTGGCAACAAAGGCAATTCTTGGCAACAAAGGCAAGGAAGGGGGAATCACAATCCTTAGTTGGAAATTATACTACAAAGCTACTGTGCCAAAATCAGCATGGTACTAGCAAAAGAACAGACCTGAGGATCACTGGAAAAATTGAAAGATGCAGACACAGCTACAAACATACTCAGTCGCCTTGTCCTTGATAAAGTGGCCAAATATGATTACTGGATGAACGATAATGCCTTTAACAAAAAACTGAAAAAACTGGACCTCTGCATGCTGAACAATAAAACTAGAACCATGTCTATCACCATGCACAAAAGTAAAACCAAAATGGATCAAAGATTTAACTATTAAAACAGAAACACTAAATCAACTGGAATAGAAAATAGGTAGAAATCTTGAAGTCACAGGTGTAGGCAGACAGTTCATGAATAAAACACAAACTGCACAGAAATAACTTCAAAAAATCAACAACTGGGATGTCGTCTTATTAAGAAATCACAGAGTGCAAAGACAATGTACAGAGTCAGAAAAAAATTTAGCTACTTTTCCCCCAGAAAAATGAATTCTATCTAGAACATATAAAAAATGAAGAAAAAATCAGCCCCCTCACCAATTCATAGACCTAAGCCAAAAATGGGCATCTGAGATGAATATGCACTTCGTGGATGAAAAAATACAAATGGCAAATAAATATACAAAAAAAGTTCAACATTGGTCATTCAAGAGATGAAAGTTAAAACAACACTGAGATTCCACCTCACCCCAGAAAGAATGGATATCATTCAGAAACCAACCATTAACAAATGATGGTAGGGCTGCAAGGAAAAAGGAACACTTCTTTGTTGAAAGGAGTGTAGATGCATGCAACCACTGTGGAAATCAACATGAAGATTCCTCAAAAAACTAGGATTGGAGGTTCCATTTGACTCAGCTTTTCCTCTGCCTGGTAGTGATGGTTGAACATAACTTGAATGAACTAAAACCACTGAATTCTATACTTTCCATGGGCCAGTGTTATGATATGTGAAACATATCTCAAAGTATTTTAAAAAAAATTACTACATGAACATTCAAGCATGCAAGAAAGAGCAAACACCAAGAAGAAAAGTGTTACCTCTGTTTTGAATGTTGCAACCAAGAGTATCTAAATTTAGGTTGTATGAAAAATTATATATTCAAGTGTGTCCAAGAATGTAAGGGGAAATAAGATTTTAGTAGGTAAATAGATGAGGAATGATACGGATAACAAAAATATATTTTAATAGTAATGGAAATGTCTGTTGAGAATAATAAATCCAATATGGAAACTTTCTCAATGACTTTAATAGGAGATTGATCATGGTGGGCAAAAAAAGGATCAGTCAATGTGAAAAGATACTAATGATAAGTATAGCACCTAAGCAAGAATGAACATGTTTGAAAATGGTTTAGAGACTTGTGAGATTAAATCTTATTAAGTAATCAGTACAGATGAAAAAGGTAGAGAAAAACAGGAGAAACACAATTAAAGAATAATAGTAAGTGAAATAATATTAAATTGAAAAATATCTATTACTATAAAACTGTCATACAGCATCTTCATTACATAGCTGAATGAAGCATGTAGGAAAAAAAAGAAAAAACAAGACACACCAAGACAATATAAAGACAGAAATATAATTACTAATTTTAAATCACTGGGAAGAGTTGAATATCATTTGAAATTGAGGTATAAATGTACTTTTCAGAGTTTGAATCTTTCTGCGAAGAGTGTCTTATCAAAGTTACTTTATGTTGAGTCAATCTCATGGGAAAATTATTTATCATGATGAAATAGATAAATGAAAAACATATAAGCTAATTATGTATAACTCAGGAGGCAAGAGTTAGGTTATTTTGTTCAAAGTCCAATACTACAAGATATATTATTTATTTTATCTCATATGGGAAAATTAGAATAACAAATATATATATATTGTATTTATAGTTTTTATATTAAGTGAGTGTGTGTATATTCAGCAAAGACCATTATTTACTGTAGATTACATGTTACAGTTTACTGGAATAATGATCATAAATTAATTGTCAGTGTAGAGAGAAGTAGAAGAAAATTAAATATATAGATATAGATACGCACTACATGTCCTAATAGGAAGTAAGTAGCAAGCATGTAATAATAGTAATAATTGTTGTGTTATTAGCATTACTGTCAACATCTTTGCTATCATTATCATTATCTTTTATTGCAACAAATTATAAAGACAGTTGATTCCATACATGAATATATATTATTGTGCAGTAAAAAATTCATACAAATATATAATGATAAAAATTAATTCTATTTGCAAAAAGTAACATGTGTACTTCCAAAGTTTACCATTATTTTCCGATAACTACTTTACTGATCATATGAAATATAACTTCTTTGTTGTATTAATGAAGGTCAAATTATTTTATCAGTGGTATCTCCTCACTTGTTAAAACTTTCTGTGACAGTTTGAAGGCAAAGATGAATAAAAAATAAACATAAATATTGGAAAAAAAGATAACAATTTGACATTCATGCAGTTAAAAAAGCATAAAATTTTAACACAAAAGTTAGAACACAAACAAATATTTTCAAACCACATATATGATATTAATCTATTACAAATATCCAAAGAATAATTTAAACTCAATGATGAGAAAACACACACAACCAAATAAAACACTGACCAGATATATGAGCAGATACCTCAAAGAAAATGCATAGATAAAAAATTTGCAAGTGAAAAATTGCTAATCATTAAGGCATATGAAATTAAAACATTGAAATACACTCTCCAACAGGTAGAAGAGTAAAATCTAAAACACAGAACACAAAATTCTTGCAAAAATGTCAAACAACAAGAACTCTTACTCAATTACGAAGTGAATGCAAGATGATCCAGTCAAATTGAAAATGAATTTAGCAATCACTTACCAAACTGATTTGACTCTTACCATACAATACAGCAATCTCACTTCTTGATATTTACCCAAAGAATTGAAAAATCACATCCTCACAAAATGGAGGAATATTATTGAACAACAAAAGAGAAATGATGGAATGAAAGTCATAGGGTTACAAGTATTTCATAAATGCTTTTTGAAAAATGTCAGCACAAAATAGGTGCATCTTGTACAATTTCAAATATTTGAGGTCATGGAAAATAGTAAAAATATTAACACACAATCAAAAGATCTATAGTTGCCATGGATTCAGGGAGAGGCAAGGTTGAATCAATAGACATTTTCACCTCTTGAATGTACAGGGAAGTTTTAGGTTAGTGAAACTCTTCAGAAGGATAGCACAGTGGTGGATATATGACATTATACATTTGTCAAAAATCTCAGAACTTACAAAAACTGTAACAAAAAAAGGAACCTTAATGCAAATTGCAGACCTCAGTTAATAATAACATCAATTTTAACTCATCAGCTTTAACTAACACACCATACTAATGCCCACTGCTACTCATAGGTACAGGTAATAAATGAGAAGAGGTAAAAAAAAGTTATAAAACATATTTTTAAAAATTAGAAAAATCGAATTTTATGCTTATATTGTAGATAATATGTAAGCTCATACAATGCTAATGTACATGCATATAAAACTATTGAAAATGACTTTTAAAATCACATGAATGTGTGCTAGTATAATAATAAATAGCTTTGTTTTTGAAGCAAAGTCTCACTATGCAGTTCAGGTTGGCCTTGAACCCGTTATGGAGCACAGGTTGGCCTTGAGCTCACAGCACGACTTTTGCCTCAGCCTCCTGAGTGCTAGGATTATAGGTATGTGCTACCAAGCCAGGATTTGAACATAGTTTTAAGTGATAACATCATATATGGATTTAAAACTTGCTATCTATCAAATACAGTCAGTGGAGGAAAATATGATATACTTTTTAAAACTGATTTATCACTCAAAAAGTGAATCATGTCATCACAGATGTAATTGTTAGGAAGATGAATACAAGAGACTGTAAACTATTTTTTCATAAATTGTGATAATGGGCAAATTAACCATAACAATTATTTTGCACAAATTACATTTCTATAATATGTTATTGTAATTAAATACATATTCCAAACACATCTCTAATACATTGGAAAATAATATAATTACTTATAAATATTATTTTGCATATAGACAAATAAAATACAAAGACAAATTTTGCAAATGACAATTTCACTTGGTAGTTGGGTCTAAAATTAGTAAGAAAATTCATTGCCTGAAACAGCCAAAAAATATAATATGAAAGGTAACATAGCTTGAATACTGTCATAAAATCCAAAGTATCTCCAAACCATCTGTAACAGTCTCTAAGTTCTCTATAGGGAAGATTATAAAACATCATAAAAATATACTAATATGTAAACAATTTGAAAATGAGAAGATATTGCTGAACATGCAAGAATTGTGGCAATATGATTACTTAAAAACTGACCTAAAGTTTCAAACCTGCTCCTAATACTATTATGCAGTATTTTGCTATGAGTTTTCTACAAATTGATTTTCAAAATTATACTGAAGACTATTTCTTCTATTTCTTACCATAGATGAAAAGCTTATATTTCATATATCTTTTCTTTTTTTTTTTTTTTTTTTTTTTTTTTTTTTTTTTTTTTTTTTTTGCGGCACTGGGGTTTGAACTCAATCTCACGCCTGCCAGACAGGTGCTTAAGCCACTGAACCAAATTCCCGGCTCTAGTTTTTTGAGGCAGGGTCGCACTATGTAGCTCAGGCCAGCCTTGCGCTCCCGTTGTAGCCCAAGCTGGCCTCGAACTCACAACGCTCCTTCTACCTCAGGCTCCCGAGTGCTGGGATTAAAGGCGTGCGCCACCACGCCTGGCTTCCATATATCTTTTCACTGAAAATAATAAGAAAATATAGGATAAATTTTATACGAGCGTTTGCTTACAACCATCAAAGAGCTAGAGCATCAAAGACTTGAGAGGTAGAATCATAGAAAGCAAAGACTCATAATAAGCTGGTCTCTATGTACCTGTGTAGCTTTTGCTGCACCATGTGCCAATCCTTAAGAACCAGTTGGGCAGACAGACACTGGCTAGAAATCAGAACAACTAATCGGAGTATTTGACCTTCTCTTAATATTGCATGAACTATAATTAACAGTTTGGGAGGCACGGCAAACATTTCAATCATTTTTGGGGGGGGATTTTTGAAAGCAAACGACATATACATAAATTCTTACAATCACAATGCCTGAAAACTAGCTTGGAGTACTATCATACACACAATGAATGCAGGAGAAATACCACTGTCGGTCTGTTGGAAAAAAAATACATCTTATTAATGAAAAGAAGCTTTCATAATCTGATTTTGCATATAATTTTCACAGCAAATATTCCAGAGGTACAACAACAGATAAATACATAAAGGAAATGCTACTCGGCCATGAAGAACAAGTTCGAGTCATTTTTGGGAAAATGGAGACATATTTCTCAGAAAATACATCAGACTCAGAAGAGTAAATATCCCATGATTTCTCTTATACAGCAAACACAAAATAAAACTATTTTATAGATCCTAATAAAAGTTAAATTATAAGAAACAGGGAGTAGACTTTGTGGAGTTGGGAAGGAGATTTAGGGATGGGGAAAATGGGAGGACAGGGAGGAGGAACATAAATAAAAATGATTAACATGATATATGCATCAATGTTCTCCAAGATCACTGTAATTATGATATACTGCAAATGTATACTGATAACAAAGAAACCAAAAAAAAGAAGTAAGTGAAATGAAAAGGATCACAAAGGAAAGTACAATAAAATAAATGGTAAATATACTAAACTTGTAGGGAATTTAAATGAATATTTGTAATCTATAAAGAAGAAGTGTAAATTACATAATTTAAACCTAGTTTCTGAAATTAAATACTCAATAAAGGGATTTAATACCCTTAAAACATTGCAAAATGGAAGCCTAGCTGAGATTCGACAATAGATCAAAAAGAATGTAGAAAAAAAATAATCTGATAGATGAAAAGAGTGAGTTGGGGGATAGAGCTCAGCGGCACAAGTGACTGCCTGAAAAGTGTGAGGTACTGAGTTCGATTCCCAGAACAACAACAACAAAAAAAGCACCAGAGCTATAATCCTAGCACTCTAAAATGTTGAAGCAGAAAAATCTCAAGTTCAAATCCAGAGTGGGCAACTTACAGCTGGTGAGACCCTGCCTCAAAATAAATAATAACACAT
>RJWM01052035.1:0-10268 GCA_004363535.1 Dasyprocta punctata | reverse complement strand
TCTGATTTATTAGCCATAAATCTTTCAACTGCTCCCACCTTACAGGAAAGCACCACCACTGGTCCCTGAGGTGACAGTCTGTGGGGAGAACCAGGGAGAGTCTGTGCTACTTCCAGCGCACAGGGGACGTGGCTCATCCTGTGGCCCGGCTGGGCACGGCTTTGCTCGGTGTTGTTACATCATTGTGAAAGGTATGTCTGAGACTCCCAGGGGAGGAAAAGATGGGCCTGAGTGGCCAAGCTATGGCATGGAGGGGCCATCAATCAGGCTCACACACTTGGCAGAGTTCCCTTGCTCGCTGGAAAAATAAGGAGTAATCAGGTGACTGGTGCTCTTTCTAGCTTTTTGGGGGGTCCACGTGCCCAGTAAGGGGCTTCTTTTCATTTTAAGTATATGGTGCTAAAGGGAAGTTAGTTGGTTGACCCACACAGGCAGTCCACTTAAGTTACTGTGCAGCTGTGACCATACAGAAGGCCAGACCAAGGCTGCTAGGTACTGGGCAGAGGAGGGACATTAAGGTTCAAACAGGCAGAATAAGCAGTCTATTGCCTTCTTGCCAACTTTCCACTTCATTTAATATGCATTGATAAGGCTAGTGGTCAGACAGAAGTGGAAACTCATTTTTTAAAATTTTCTATTATTCACTCAACAAATATTTACTGAGTCTCTCTAATATTCCAAATCCTGTGCTGGGTGTTGGGAATAGCACAGCCAAGTCCTCACTCAGCTTGCAGTCTGTGAGGGAGACAGATAAATAAGCCAGCCCATTGATTAACATGTAAATTAAATAAGCCAGCCCATACATTAACATGTAATCACAAATAAGTTGTGATAAGAACATCAAAGAAAAGAACTTGTACCACAGGAGAGAATAATGGGATATATGCTCTAGAGTAGAGAGAGTACTTAACAAGACCCGCCTCCGTACCCCACGGCAAAGAGGAGGCAAGAAGGAAGGGGCTGACGGCCACCCCACACCCCATCACAGCTGGACTCTCACCTTGGAGAAGGCTGCCTTGGTTGCCGGGCGGATTGCTACGTGATGATCTCCTGGGAATTTCTTCAACCAAACCCAGTCTCCCTGCAGCAGAGAGGTTAGGGTTTGGTAACTCAGTCTCCTAAAGTCCCACAAGGCAAGAAGCTTAGAGATCCACAGAATAACAGTCATGCTCCCTGAGAAATGGTCGTGATGCTCTCTAGAGGCTTAGCAAGGACTTCTGTACCCTCTCCATGACCTGGAGCTTGGGACCTCTAAATCTCCTCTCTTCTTTGATTAGCTGGGCTCCCTCTAGGCGCTCTCTGAGTCTCTTCCTATTTTCTCCCATCCACCCCACCATATTCACATTTGCTGGCCCCGTAGTTAGTGTCCTAATGCCCCTCTCTCCTTTTCTTTTCCTGATCAAGGGCCTGCTTTTCCTGAGTCTTATCTGAATTGGGTGGCAATGCTGAGGACACAGGTCCAGGAGTTCACAACATGGCAGGAGTGACCTCCGTGGCCATACCAGTTTCTGAGTCACCATAACTGGCTTTCGAGGGGCCACTGTCTAGATCATGACTAGGGAAAATTCCTACAGCAGGGAAGCTTCCCAAATGTGGAATCAGGTCAGGATGGACGAATCCATGACTTTTCCCTAGTCCTGTCTGGCTCTCATCCCCTTGCCTGGGGCCTGCAGGATGTGACACGCCTGCCTGCCTCCCTTGAGAGTGCGTCCTCTCTGCCTGGGGTCTGAGCATTCCTCTCCCACTCCCCCTACTGGAATAGAATTCAGCCTGGCCGGGGGTCAGGCTCACCTCATAAAGGCCCATGTTGGAGCTTTCCAGGGGCTGGCCGCGAATGTCTGACACACTGGGAGCAGCCAGACTCGGTCGACTCCCCTGGGCCACCTATGGGGACAGAGGTCAGTGGAAGGGGTCAGAATATGTTCTGAGATTAGAATTCCGAATTGAGGTCAGGCCGTTTTGTAGACAAAAGAAGGGAAAGTAAGGAATTTCCATTAAGGAACATGATAATGGCATAACTCCCCAAGAGCACACTTCATAAACATATTCATTTTCTTGTTGGACCTTCACATCACCCTAGGGAAGCGGTCAGGATAAAGGTTGTCACCGCCACTGCGCAGATGAGGTTACTCTGCAAAGCTCGGATGGGGGTGGAGGGGAGGCAGAAACCAGGTTTCCCAATTGGGAAGTTGAGGTGATAGCTGTTCAAGAAAGGAATCAAATGCATACATAGGGAGAAGACAGCTAGCTCCAGGCTCCATTTTCCCCACCTTTCGAGAGCTGCCCCACTGTGGCTGGAGGAAGGTGATGTCGTCTGGAGTCAGGATGATCTTGTTGGGACCAGAGACCATCTGGTTGTGAAGAAGCCGGTGCCTTGTGCGAGAAGGTCATTCCCACAAAGGGGAACAGTTCCATGACAAGAGGCCAGCAGGGGTGGGGTGAAGGGATGATGCTAAGTCAGGACAGGGGAATGGGGCAGCAGGCATCCCCAAACCAGATGTCCTCAGGGATTCTACCAACCCTCCAAAATCCTCATTCCCCTTCCTAAGAAGAATCCTCCCCTCCTCCACTCTTGAGTGGGCCCAGCCCATTATCTTTGCTGCACAATTTCGTTTCTGGCATGTGGAGCGGCAGAATCACCACGTAGCCCTACTCACCTCATATAGTGGGCCAGGAAGGCCCCCTTGAGCCCCAACCCTACCACCAGGAGGAAGCCAAGAAAGACGAGGCCAGGCTCCACTCCTGAAGGAACAATGAGAGGAGGGATGGTCAGGCCCTTGGTTGGGCAAGACTCATCCTTCTAGGGAGGAAGACAGTCACGGCAAATCCTGGAGGCTCCAGGAAATGGGGAGGATGGGAGCTGGGGTAGGCTCTAGGGGAAGGGCGCAGATTCTTCAAGGGGGAGTTGAAAATGTTAACAAGGCTCCTGGGGGTTTGGGGACTCTGCAAGAGAGGAGTTCTGTGCAAACCAAGGAGGACCTGGAAAGGCATGAGAAGAATTACAGGGTAGGAGATGACTCTCTTTCGCAATTGTGGGTGATCCTTGCTGACTGTCCCCGTGGAAGCAGGATGCTGGCCCTCACCTCCATTGCAGATGTCATTTGGATCAAACCAGCACCAGGGATCTGGCCGGGGTCCCGGACCGCCTCGTGGGAAGTGCACCGGACTCCCCGCAGAGCTCAGGAAGCCCCGGGCAGGGTCCAGCATGTGAGTGGCAAACAGTCGGTCTCCAGTGGCATCAGTGTCCAGCAGCACAAAAGAGGGCTCCTCAGTTCTTCCCAGGGCCCCACAGAATCCAGGCACTTGGGCATCCTGGACATGGTGAGCCACGGAGGCTCCGGACACCCAGCCGCCACCTGAGGAGGCCCGGGCTCCCGCCACGCCCGCAGCCAACAGGAAGATCGCATCATAGATGGTGCCAAAGAGTGGGGAAACCTGGGGGATCAGAGTAAGGACTCAGGGCTCAGAGTTGCAGCTCACAAACTGGTGGGAACTCTCTGGCTATTCTTTTACTGGGTCCTTCAAGCCCTGTGCTACTGATCGCTCCCACTTCACAGTTAGTGGTTCTCCACATCCCATTCCATTGACTATCTCTTCCACTCTCGGTATTGGGTATTCTCATTGGCTATCTCTTCCACTCTCGGTACTGGGTATTCTTCTCATTGGCTATCTCTTCCACTCTCTGTATTGGGTATTCTCATTGGCTATCTCTTCCCTTTTCCCCAGGTTTATCTCCTCCCCTCTCTCTATTGGCTATCTCTTCCTTTCTTCCCATTGGTTATGCCACTTAGTTGGCCCCTACCTACCTGGACCTCTTTTCCAAAATTGGGCTCTTTTGGTCATAGTTGATTGATTCTTACTGTCACCTAAGTTCTATCTTCAAGCTGATTGTCCTGTATATGCTTTTAATTTCATGATCTACCATTCACCTAAAAGCCTTCTTTCCCATCGTTTGGGTGGTTCTATCTTCTGTCCCCCTCCCCAAGTTACCATCTGATCTCATGGGGCCTTTGTGCTGTTCCCAGTTCTCTTAAAGTCCCAGGCACAGTGTTGGTGTAAGAGACAGTCCCTGATTCCAGGAACCTTTTGTCTAGTTGGGGAGATGGGCCCAAATATTAAAGCAATGCAATGTGTGAAGGAAGAGGAAACTGATGGGGGTGTGTGTGGGGTCAGGAATGAGGGATACCAGCACAGACAGGAGAAACAGGAAAATGCTTCCAGAAGTAATGCCCGCCCTCACAGGAAAATTTAGAATTATCCAGAGGATAGTGGGGGCAGAAGAAATAAGTAATACAATCACCAACTCTGAGGCAAAAGAGGGCAACTTTATGGAACCCAAAGTAGCCCAGGCTAGCTGAAGGCCATGGAAGAGAGAAGAGAAGGGAAGAGTTGGGTCCTATGTGAAGAGACCCGCATCCATACAGGGTCATGAGTGCCTTCAGCCTAGGCTCCAGAAAGGCCATCCAGGGGCCACTGGGAGGCTTTTAGCAGAAATGGGATTTGTAGTTTTGTCAGATTTCTGAAGCTGGCTTTTGGGTTGTGGAAGATTCAGGCCAAGGGAGAGGTGAAGCAGAGAACATTTGGGAGATTATGTTCTAGAATTTGGGCAAACAATGCTGTGGCCTGACCCAAGGTAGTGACAGTGAGAAAGGAGAAAGGGGATGGATTCAAATGACTTTAAGTAAAAGTAATAGAGTTTGACGTCTGGATGAGAAGAGACAAATCTAGAGGAATTGGGCTGAGTCCCTTGGGTCTGACTGGAGCAGTCATGGTGAGCAGCTAGCTCACCAAGCACCAGAGTTTCTTTCCACTTTCTCTACCCCTCTTCCACCTCTGCCTGACTCTCCCTCCATTTGGTCCCTCTCCTGTTCTCTTATTGACTATTCCCAGCCTCTCTTTTCACTGGCCACCCCAAATCATCCTGGGGATTGGAGGGAATATTTCAAACCCCTTTGATGTATAGCTTTCTCTCACGCAGTCTCATTTGGATATAGCCTTTCTGCTGGATAATTTCCTGCCTATTGAGGTCTAAATTTCCTTCTATGTTAATGGTTTTCTATCCCCCTTGGTGACTGGGGTGGAGATAGATGGTATGAATTGGGATTCTGGGGACTTACGGAATCCTGGGTATTAGCTGGACATGGGAATAAATATTGGATCTAATTATGGGAGCTGACAGCTCCTTCTGTTCTTGCAAGATGTCAAGGCCCCTCAAAAAGTTCAGACCACCAGATGAGGCCCCAGAGGAAATGCCTCTGAATGGAACAGGAAGCTGGATCCCACCCTCCTCCTTTCCTGCTTCTTGATAACATCAGCTGTTTATGGTGGACTGTATATTGTTGCAGTTCTGGGAAGGGGTGTTTTGTTTTGTTTTTGGTTTTTTGAGCAGACTGAAAATGATAACTGCAATTTAGATTCTACCTCTCCAAGCTGGACTTGAATGGTCTAGTTGCCTCTTCTCTGGAGGTAACCCCAGTACTCTAAAATACCCCAACTAAGACACCAGCCTCTGCATGACCCAGGAAACTCCAGAATAGCTGGAGCTGCTGTGCTGGTCCTATTGATTCCAAACTTCTCTCCTCAGTTTGGCTCCTCCCTGCCTTCTTCCCTGCTCCGCGGTTCATCTACCTGCTGCAGGTTGAGGTCGGGGGGCAGCTCCTGGTGCTCCTGGGCCCTGCGCAGGCTCTCCAGCACGCTGCCTCCCGGAGGACAGTGGCGTGTGAGGGTGAGCACAGCGTCGTGGGCCCTGCGAAGCTGGGAGCTGTTGGCAATCGCAGACAAGACCTCTGGGCCTGGGGACAAGGCATAGTGGAGGGTGTCGAAGGGCAGGAAGACCAGGGAGCCGTCCGCCAGGCCTAGCTCCTCCGCGGCTTCCAGTAGGTAGCGCTGCTCCTCGCCGCCCAGCAGCACCGAGTGCATCACCATGATGACTACTGCAGACACAGAGGTTGGCTCACGGCCTGCGCCCAGCTGGTGGCAGGGCCTGCCGACCCCCCGCACCTACAGGGGAGCCTACCTCTGACGCTAGGCCCGTCCTGGACTCTCCTCAGGGCCTCCCGGCCTCCAGACAGATCCGAGGACTCCATGGAAGTCACCAGAGCAACCGGCAGGCCCCGGGCCCTGAGTGCGGTGGACAGTGCCTGTCCCGCCTCCACCCACAGGTCCTGGGGGGCGGTGATCAGGGCCACGCGCGCCCAGCGGAAGCTCCGCAGGAGGATGTAAAGCGCATCCGCGGCTGGGGTCACAGCCGGGGCCGTGGTGCCCGCCGTCCGCGCTCCGGGGCAACCCCAGGGCAACAGCGCGACCCCAGCCTCTTGAGCTAGCAGCTCGGCTGGCCGGCAGGCTGCAGGGTTCACGGGGCCCACGAGGCCCGAGACGCGGGAGAGCGCGGAGGACACAGCGCCCAGCGAGCCTGGCGTCCGGCACGGCTCCTGCAGCAGCGCGACCTCGAAACGCGGGCGGCCTTGCAGGGCAAGGTCACGATTCAGGCGGGCGGCGGCCAGACGCGCAGCCAGGTCCGGATGCGCCCGGGCGAAGATGGGGTCGCAAGTCCATGGGCCTAGCACCCCCACTTTGAACACGGCAGAGAAGGCAGAGGGTGGCGGGAAGAGCAGCAGGAGCAGGACCGGGAGCAGCCCTGGCCACGGCAGGGCCCGCTGGGGGCCGGGTGTGGGTCGAGCGCACCGCGCAGGGGCCCAGAGCCCGGCGAAGGGAAGCGCGCCCGCCTGGAGGGCGCGCACGGTCATCGCCGGCTTCTGCGAACCCGGACCTGGCAAGAGGGGCTACTGAGACCCCCAGAGCTCCCGGTGGGCGACCCACGCAACCTTGTTTCTCAAAATCTGCTTCCAAAGCCCCCACCCCAGGCTTGGGCTATCCTAGATGGGCCCAAGGACGCGGCTTGCGGGCCCCTTCGGCCTCCCCCGCCAACATTTGCAACTTGTTTATCCTCCCACCACCCCCAGTCCTCGCTTCTGAGCCGTCGGGGGCTGCTGGACACAGGTCAGGCCCCCGCCGGCCCTCAAACAGGACCCGAGGCCAAAGAAAGGGGTCTTAGCCACTCACCGGCAAGTCTAGGGCGCGGGCCAAAGGCCCGGGTGAGGGGTCACAGGGTCGATCCCCTCTGTCTTCCTGCCAACCGAGCCCGGGCGGGGGTGTGGGAGCAGCAGGCCAGAGCCCTTAATCCCCTCAAGCTGATTAAAATCTCTTAATCAGGCAGGGAGGGGCAGGCTAGTGAAGATGGGAGGTGGAGGATAGGCCTCTGCCGGGCCAGTCTTCTCCGGTGGGATCTGGGCCTGTCCCTCTTCCGGGCCGGAGTGTGGGTGCTAATCCCAATCCCACACTATACACAAAATCAGCCCCAGGTTAAAGATCTTCAGGTGAAAAACAATTTTTTTTTTCCGTTAATGATACCTCAGTAGGAATGGAGTCCCCAGGGCTTTTGCATTGAATTACATCTCCTCTTCTTCAAAAGGGAGGAGTTTAACTCAGGGCCTTCACACTTAGTTACATCCCGGCTCTTTTTAAATATTTTACTTTGAAATGGGGGTCTCATTAAGTCACTAAATTACCCAGGCTGGGCTTGAATTTTCAATCCCACTGCCTCACCCTGCACAGTGCTGGGATTGCAGGCATGCACCACCACATGTGGCTAAAACCATTTTTTAAAAATCATTTAAAAGATTTTTTTTATTTTTAAAAAGCAAAACAGAAAAAAAGGTAGAAGTAATACAGAATTTCAAAAAATATAAGTAAGAAATCAATGCTAGTTAATATATTACATATTGTTATTGTAGAAGTGGTTGTTCAAGTTATGAAATCTAGACATAAAAAAAATCAGACAATCAAACAATGACAACACAAACTATTTTTTCTAATGAACTAACAGAATTAGTAGTATAGTTATCTATCTTGCATACTTATACATACAGTTATGTGTATTTTGAGCACTTTCTTTCCCTTTCCTTATTACAATATCTATTGTACATTTTGGATCTTATTACTCTCAGTTTTTTTTCAATTATTTTGTTTTTACACTAGAGAGATAACACGATATTTACAAATGTGAGTCTGATCTATTTCACTTATGAGCATAGTCTCGAGTTGCCTCCATTTTCCTATAAAAGCCTCAAGATCATCCTTTTTTATAGCTGAGTAATTAAAACCATTTTTTAAAAGAATAATTTTTCAACCATCATGAAGTTTAGATCAGGTGAGAATTATCCACAGATACTAGAGCTAGGTGGAAATTTTGATGAGGAGCAGATATTCCTATGATCTTAAAGTATTTCCCTAGAACTAGAAGAGAATGATCATTGTATAATTACTGTTTTTCTTGGTGTGCATCTCAGAATATCCCCTCTGGAGGCATGAGATGTCTATCTGCCCCTCACTGGTTAATTTTGATCACTTGATCAAAGTGTCACCCTATTTCTCCGTTGTATAATTGTGATCACACTCTCTTATTCTGTCTCTTTCTCTTTCTCTCTCTCTCTCTTCCTCTCCCTCTCTCTCTCTCTCTTCTCTTTTTTGTTTTCCCCCCTTCCTTCCTTCCTCGACACCACCCCACTCAAGCAATCTGCAGAAAAATACTTTAAACCTATAGTTATATAGAAATGCTCTAAATACTGTCAATATCAACTAGAAAATGGCAACTGATAAAATTGGAATGTGGACAGACTTGATAGAAGTTAGAAATATAATTTTAAAGTTAGGTTTTCTCTCAACCGAAGAGCGAAGAGCTGCTGGCAGCGGGCATCTCGCCGCCACTCAGTCTCCTTGACAGATGGAAAACCTCAAGTCGCTTCGGGTTAACTATGTGTTTTTGGAAAAGTAGTAGACTTACTGGAGTTTTTAGAACTTCAACTATCAAAATGGGCAGCGCTTTCCACATGGTTTGAGATGGGAGCTGTGGGAACTGCAATAGCAACTGGGATGGATCTGTGAGTTTGCCAGAATTATGAGGAAGGCCATGTGATCCTGGGATGTGCTCTAGTCTGAGAGAGTGAGGGCTTTGACGAGCATGTACAATCTGATCGTTCTCGAAGAAAAGGAGATGAATCCATCTCTTCCTAGACTTCCTGCACTGGAAACAAAAATCTGCTAAACACTGTCCCCTTAGCATCAGAGTTGGATTCATGACCGTGGAACAAGGGGTTGTGAGGCTCTAAGATGAAATCTGTCTATCTTTGTTTCTTTCTCTTTAATTTTTTTAATTTTGTATTTTCCATCCAACAGCAGTGTGTAGCGAGAATATTGTAGAGATGCTGTTAACTTTTTTCCCCCATGTTTACATCTTGAGGCTAGAGTCTACCTGCAGCTATGTGGTGGGCTATGTGAGGAAAAAGTCTGGGCTATTAGAGTGGAAAAGTGTGTTTTATGTAAGTTTTGAATGCAGACTAATATGTCAAGAGCATGGTTTTAAAATTTATTTGGGCTTCATTTTAAAACATTTTTAAAAAACCCAATTATTTCACTTGACTTGCTAGCTTCAGAGGAGAGATCCGAGTCTGTGCCTGGTGCCGAAGGTTCAGGGCTGGCATGGCCTGTGCCGGCCAGTGGGGTGTATTCTTGCTGGAGATGAACTCTAACGCCGGAGTCCATTTTTCCTTGTCAGCCTCAACCCAAAGATGTCACCTTTCCTAGCTGCTTGTCACCATGTAATTGGTGTCAAATGGAAACTTTCTGAAATGGGACAGCAATGCTTGGTTGTCTTTTCCATGTAACTTAAGTGTAGTAATATAAATAAAATAATAGTTGGAATAAATAAATAAATTTATGATGTTAACTACTGTACTGTAGTTATGTTAGAGATTATCCTTGTCTATAAGAAATGCACACTGAAGTATTTAGTGGCAAAGCATCTTAATGTAATTTACCATTTCAGAAGAAATATACAGCATATAAATAACATATGGTATTTTTATATATTATATTTCAAATAATAAATGAGACAAATGTTAACAATAAGTGAATCTGAGTAAACAGTACAAAGAAACCTGTTGTGGGGGCACATGGCGGTAACCCCAGCACTCCAGAGGCTGAAGGAGAAAGATCAAGAGTTCAAGGCCGGCCTGAAAGACATGCAGACACCCTGTCTTAAAAAAAAAATCCACAGAGGGGGAGCAAAAGAGTTCTTTGTATTATTTTTATTCTTGCAACATTTTGTAAGTTTGAAGTTATTTCCAAATAAAAGTTGATCAGAAAACTTAAAAAAGACAATGCCTTTGTTAATTCAAGGTAAGGGAGGATCTCTTTTTTTTTTTTTTTTT
>RJWM01052034.1:0-10232 GCA_004363535.1 Dasyprocta punctata | reverse complement strand
GGCTAACTTGATGATATTTGTAGAAATCACTCAACTCATCACATTAACTCCAATTATCTTTGTAGGAAATCCAGAAAAATTTTACAGGACTTATAGCAGTTTAGACAAAAATGAAATGTAAAAAGAACGTTGGATGTCCATTTGGTAACCAGACTTCCATTTTGTTCTGTATGTATGAACTCTTTTTGACCTGGTTTATTCTCTGTACTTCTAGCTGATGTATGCAACCAACCTATCCTTGTTCCTACAGTCTTTACATCCTGCTTGGCAAAATATTTGGTCTGTTACCCAGAATCAGCTGTCCAATCTAATGATGAAGTAGTAACTGTTACCCAGGACTGCCCCTTACCCTAATCCTTAAAACCCTCAAACCTTTTTCCCTCAGGGTTGACATCTCCAACCATAATGATGGGGTGTCATTCACAGGCTAATAAAGCTTGTTTGCCTTGTTCTTGGTCTCTGAGGGCAATTCTATGCACTTTGCATGACATTTGGAGACTCATGGACTGCCCTCTGTCAGGGGATGCAGTTGCCCAGACTCTAAACCAGTGACCCATAGTGAACGTAAAGTGTCCCAGCTGATTTAAGTCCACTCCCTGGGTCCCTGTGAGGAAAAGGGCAGCCACCGTGAGAGAGGGAAGACAAGAGAGGTTCAACTGACTCAAGTAAGAGTTTGATTTTATTTTGGTTCATTCTGTGATTTTTGTTCCAGGATTTACAAAACCCTTAGAAAGCAGGCCCTGGTCTATGGATGCAGTGATTATTCTTTACAATCACAGATCAGTGTTGGAAGGAAGTTACACTTTGGTTGTCACTCCATTTGATTCATAAACTATTGCTGGTCAGTTTAGTATGAATTTCCTGGGTTCTGGTTCTACTGTGTGATTTTGTCAAAAAGTTACTATGTCTGCATTTCTGTTGTCACTATATCTTCTGTATTCCCATATTCGCACAGCTTTAGTCTCCCTGGAATCCATAATTGTTGCCTTCACTGTTATGAGCATCAGATACCTGCTTGACCACCTTGGACCCTTCTTTTTATCCATGAGACTGAACATCTCGATGGAGACCAAATGGCCCAGGCCATTTCTGAGGCAGCAGCTTTCCCCAACATCCTGAGCCTGGGACTTCTTTTGGACTTATGGTAGCATACTTTTGGGACTGTTTTGCAAGAACTGTTGTGTCATCTTGAGAAGTCCAGAAACTTAAGTAACACAGCAGCTTTACATGCTGGGGTGTAGAGGACCAGCTGTTACCACTCTAAAATGTTGTTCATTGTGTGAATTTCAGAAGGTCAAAAGAATAATTAATTGATTCAGCAAGGGGCCAGTGTCTCTAATTTGTAAACGTTCTCAGCCTGTGCAAGACGAGGGCATGCAGATGGTATGAGTGCTATACCCACCTGAGGCATGAACTGCTTACTCTATAGGGAAGGAAAAGGGGTTTGCTCTCTCCCCTTTTGCTCTTGTTGCATTGCTATCTTCTGTTGCATTGAAGTATTGCCCCTGTACCATAACACCCTGCCTTGGAGCCAGCTGGTTATAGACTGAAACCTCCACCAACTGTGAGCTAAATAAACCTTTCCCTCCATAATTTTGTGTGCCTGGTATGGGACCCAGCAATGAGTGAAAAGTAACCAAGACAGAATTTGGTACCAGAGAAGTAGGATCTTTGCTGTGGCTGTACCTGATCATGTGGTTAAAGAGCCTTTAGGAATGGCTTGTGAGAAGAGTTTGGAAAGGTTAGGAGATGTTGCCTGCAAGAATAGAACTGAAATACCTTATGTTGTTCTGCATAGGAGATTCTGGTCAGAGCATAAGAAACCAGAAGGCTGATTGAAATTCTGCTGGCAAAGACCAGACTTGGAAGGTTTCTGTTGGAAAGAAGGACTACATTGGTTTTTGGACTCCAGATGATGGATATTGTGACTTGGCAAAAAGTTAGTCTGCATTTTACTCATTTTCAGAGACTTTGACTCAAACTAAGATTAAGCACGGTGAACTAATGAATCTGGCAAAAGAAATTACAAAACAGTCTAATGTTTAGGTGGCAGCAAAGCTATTGTTAAGGATTTTAGCCAGATCTGTGCTGAGAAACAAGAACAAAGAGCCCAACAGGAATATTTAACATATTGTGAATTTGAACAGAAAAGAAGCTCCAATAAAGCTGTGGACTGCAAAGTTAGAGCTGAGGAAATCTCAATTGCTGATTAGGAACAGGACCATAGAACAGATGGCCTGAAAGCATCACAAAAACCACAAGGCTTGAAACTTTGAAGCCTCCAAACTGAAGAAGTGAAAGATTTTGCTTTGGGGAGAAATCCACAGAGTACCATGTTCCAGAATGATGGTAGCATAGAAAATTAGTTACTCAATTGTATTTGGAGTGCCCAGTGATCCAGGCACTTAATCCCTACAGCCAAGAGAGGAAATCCTGGTTACTTTTCCAAATGGCAGCCGACCTCGACATCCACGTGGTGCTGGTTTTAGTTGCACACAGATTAAAGAGCTCTGAGGTTAGAAAGACTTCCACCCTGATTTCAGAAGACCTGGGAGGCCAGGCAGTGTGCACCTGAGAGGACAATGTGTGAAACTGTGAGTGAGAAGCCAAACGTGCTATGGAGAACTCAGAAGTTTGGAAATGCTGGAAAGATGAATTATTTAAGGAAAGATGCAAGGAGAAAGCAAAATGGGCCTAATAGAGAATCTGTGGGGCCTATAACCACAAGAAGTGCTGTAGGGGTGGAGTAGCACAAGCCCTTTGGAGCGCACAATTTTCCACAGATTACTTCAGATTCTGGTTGTGGAAGTACAGGACTTAATGCTTGCCCTTCTGGATTTTGGATTTGTTTGGATCCAATGTTTGTATTCTCTTTGTAACATTTGGAACGTAAATGTGTATCTTTTGCTATTGAATGTCAAGAGTGTGACTGTCATTTCATTTGTACAGGGGCTCACAGCTAAAAATTTGCCTCAAATCTTAGAGGAGACTTGGGACTTAAACATTTCAACAGTGATGAAACTGTTAGGACTATGGCAACTATTGCAGATGGACTTAATTCCTTTTACATGTAGAGATGTACATGAATCTTTGGGGGCCCAGGGGTGAACTGTTATGGTTTGTGTCTGGATGTCCCCCAAAGCTTCATGCAGTCATGCCAGGTGCACCTTTCAAAGATTGCCACTCTGCCTATAAGCTAGCAGAATATGGACTAAAAGCTCCACAAATTGTAAAGTAAATAAACCTTGATGCTGTCCTCAATGATGTTTCCTCTCCATGGACTCACACAGACAAACTTACTAGAAAGTGAGGGTTTGGAATTTCCTTCCACTATTACCCTACTCATTTTCACAAATTTCTTTCAACTACAATGATGACACTTCAGGGTTCTAACTGGCAGACATACACAAAGGAATTTATCCATGAAAATATTAATCCTGAAGCTATGGGAGGAGATGATCCTTTTCTCATAAAGATTATAATCATTTTGGAAGAAACAGTGGTAGAACAGACAGTATGTATTAACACTAAACCAACAGGAAAAATATATAGGGGAACTCAGCAAATAACACATAACAAGAATGCTCCTTTTTCCAGAATATCTTTCATGAAGACTGCATTTTGCACTATATTTCTTTTGTTTTTATAGCTGTCATTGTTCTTTAATGGCTTTGAACCACTGAGATCCACCATGAAAACAATTAATAGGTAATGATTTCACACATATTGTTGTAAAATAATACATATTGCATACAGGTATTCAGTGTGATCAAAATACAGTGAATGCCTAAGTTTAGTGTCATTATTCACCTAAGACACATTCAGATTAATCCTTCTTAAAATATTCCCCCTTAACTCAACACACTTATGCCTTAGATCTTGACACTATTTAGTGAACCCATTCTCAGATCATCTTTATGAGTCTTTAGTTGAGCTATTTGATGCACTGAATCACATCCAACCACCATTGAATTTGAGTAAAAGCCAAAAATGGATAAAGCCAAAAATGGATAATGCCAAATCCAATGAATAAGAAGAACAAAGAGATACCAGTATGCTCCTATTTGACAGAAATTGCTCTAAATATTTTATTTAGGATAAATATTTTATTTTAGGATATCATTGTAGCATGAAAAGATTCACAAACATATCTAAAAATGTATTGGACAGCATTTACGTATATTATACCTTATTATGAGATTCTAGTACCTAGGAGTGACTCACTCATAGTAATTAGTAGGCATATTGTGAATGTTTAGTAAATGCTTATTAAATTTTATTTAATTAAGCTGAATTTCAAAGTTCACTAGAGCAATTGAGCAATGAGAAATATTTTAAATTATTTCCAGTCATTAAAACCCAATGAAAGCAGAAAAACTGAGTTGACATTAATTGTAATCTAATTTTTGAGAGGAAAACAAATAAGTAACACAAGGATAGGAAAAAAAAACCTTTTGTCCACTTTCCAAATGACTATGGCTAACCAGCAATCAATTCAAATTGTCAAAAAAATAAAGATTTTTTGGTAAAATCATGGTACAATACAAATAACTCTATAGGAAGGGCTTGCAAATATTAGTTGATATTTAGCTCAGTCCTGATAAGAAAATCGTGTCCTAACTTTATTTCCTTATTCAAAAATGCTATGGCATATTCAGCTGGTTTTTTCTATATTCTTATCTTAAACGTTTTATTCAAAATGAGACAATAACATTTTTGCTAGTGGATCATTTTTATGTTAATCAGAATGAATTAGCTTCTACTAAAGCACATAGAAACAAGTTTAGTCATCATGGATCATTCTGAATATGAGATTTTCATTCTCACTTGACTCAAATCAGGTATTGAGCCTTTTAGATGTAATTGAGAGTAAACATTAAATGTAATGTGTATAGCATCATTTTGTCAAGATTTTAAAAAATATGCTCCATTTCATATTCACATATCTTGATAATCATGTGTGAAAGTCAAGAATCCATTCTAAATTTTTTACTTCTATGGAAGCAAAGCTATACTCGAGCATTTCATCTGAGAATGTAGTATGTGAGATATAAAATATTGAGAAATATTTTCAATCTACAAGATATTTGAAATTATAGGATCTGAAATTTGAGTTTTAATTCAGAGATTTTTGAAACATAATAACCTATGCCTACATATATTTAATTTAAATTTTATAGTAAAAGCTGTTTTTCATGGAAACAACACCTTTTTTGGAAGATAAGCAATAAACATAGAAATAATGTGGTGAAAATTTGAGATGTTAACAAAATCAAATCAACTCATCGGATTTATTTAAAGCAAGATAAATGTTAATCATAGCACATTTGGTAATCAGTTTCTTCATCGTAAGATAAAAGTGCTGTCTGTGAAACCTGCTGGGTACAATAGGTAAAGAACTACAAATCGTGAAGAAGCGAAGCTTGTTTGACCTAAAACTATAAATGCATTACCTCATTTGCAACCTCTCCATAGAACTACACTAAAACAAAGAAACACTTTGGTCCAGGAAGGATGAAGTCCAGAACGCTGTACAAGAAACATGTTCTGCAACGAAAGCAAAATTGGCTTTTGAGACTAATACAGAAAAGCAGTAATTTGGAAGGTGGGTTTCCCATCTCATACATAATCTTTGACAGCTTTGTTTGGCTTATAATATGCAACATTTACACTGCTATCGTATTTGCATTATTTAAAATAGTGCTGAGGTAGAAACCACACAATGTCCACCAGCTTCAGAATGGGTAAACACGTTGTGACATATTCATACAATGGGATTATGTTGAGCTTTAGAAAGGAATGAAATTTTGGTACATGCTGCAGCATGGATAATCCCAAGTTATTAAAAAAGCCAGATGCAAAGGGACAGATATTTTATGATCTCACTTTTCTGTGGTATATAGAGCAACCATATTCATAGAGAAATATAGTACAACAGATGTTACTAGGTTCTGGGAAAGGGAAGGTATGGAAGATATTATTAAGGGGATACAAAATTTCTGTGTGATATGTGTTATATATATCTTACCTCAATTAAAAACAAATAAAATATATATGCAGAATCAGAACATTTTAACACAGCATACGTAAGGTGACACTATATAAAAGTAATTATCAGAGTTTCTAAATTGCATGAAACTTGTATTATACTTTATAATTTTTTATTTTAAACAGAATAAAACAAGACAGGACACAACAGAACAAAGCAGATCAGAACAAAACAATGCAAGCAACAAAGGATTTTTTAAAAAAAGACATCAGGAAATCAACAGTGGGTGCCACAATGTCTCTTGTTTACTTTGAAATAGTGTCCGTATCAACACACATAATGAATTTAAACAAAACAAAATCATATAAAACTGATCAAAACAAAAGAATGAAAACGTTACAGGCCTTCAAAGTCAGACAATAGGAAAATCAATAATGGCTACCATAATGTCTCTTGTTCTCTTCAAAATAGCTGTCTATACCTTCACACATATTGAAATCAAATAATAGAAAACAGACTAAAACAAATCAAAACAAAAAATAAAGGTATTATTGGACTTCAAAGCACGATGATAGCAAATCAGCAGTGGCTACCATTATGTCTCATTTTCTTCACATGTATTTCAATCAATTCTTATAAACTCTTCAAGAGAAGTTCTAGGCCTATATAAGTACATCTATCCTTTCTGTATTAGAAGGAAAAACAAAACAACACAAAACAAAATACAAGAAAAACAACAAGCAAAAGAGACAAATAACAATAACAACCCAAAACAATAACAATATAGACTTTCAAAACAAAGTGGTAGGAACATGAATAAGGTTATGATTTTGCATAGTTATCTTGGAAAGAGTTACACAGATTACCAGATATAAACATGCAAAACTGATCTAATCCTTGGAATGTTAACTGTTTTGTTCCAAGAATTGATACAATTAGTAATATAATCATCTTAGCATTCTTAAGTGTATATGTACAAATTTATAGCTTTTTTCCCTTCCCTTCTTTTCTCCTTTTCCCTATTATTTTTCCCCTTTAAACAGTTTCTTACCCTTTCACAATATGCAGTGAAGATTGTGCATCTTATTTAGTTTCTTACAGCAGGGAGATAATATGGTATTTACACATGTGAGTTTGATTTATTTCACTTATGAGTGTGGTCTCAATTCACATCTATTTACCTATAAAAGCCTCAATGTGATCTTTATTTATAGCTGAGTAGTATTCTATTGTATAAAAATACATCTTCTTTATCCATTCCTAAAATGCTGAGCATTTGGGTTGTTTCAAAGATTTAGCTATTACAAATTGTGCTGCTTTAAACATGGGTGCACATATATCACCGTAGTATGATGTTCTCAATTCTTTTGGGACTATGCCCAGAAGTGGAATAGGTGGGTCAAATGGGATTTCCAATTCCAGTTTTTTGAGAAAACTCCAGACTGATTTCCACAGTTGTTGCACCAGTCTACAGTCTCACCAACTGTGCAGAAGAGTTCCTTTTTCGCCACAGCCTCCCCAGCATTTGTTATTGGTGGCTTTCTTGATTTTGGCCATTTTTCTGGAGTGACATGGTATCTCAGTGTTGTTTTAATTTGCACTTCTCTAATGACCAGTGATGCTGAACATTTTTTCATTTATTTATTCGCCATTTGTATTTCTTCAGATGACAAGTAATCATTCATCTCAGATGCCAATTTTTGGATTGAGTCTTTGAATTTCAGGGGTCTGTTTTTTTTTAAGTCTTTATGTTTTCTAGATAGAAGTCTTTTCTTGAGGGACAGTTGACTAAGATTTTATCCCAATTCGTGGGTTTTCTTTTCACTCTGCTGGAGATTTCTTTTGACATGAAAAACTTTCTAATAAGACAAGATCCCAGATGCTGACTCTGGGAAGAATTTCACATGTAGTCTGACTTTTATTCATGAATTTTCTGCCTACCCATATGTCTTCAAGATTTCTACCTACTTTGTCTTCCAGCAGATTTAGTGTTTCTGTTTTAACATTTTGATCCTTTTTTTTTTTTTTTTTTTTGCGGCGCTGGGGATTGAACTCACAACTTCATGCCTGTCAGACAGGCGCTTAAGTCACTGAGCCAAACTCCCAGCTATTTTGATCCATTTTGACTTTAGTTGAGTGCATGGCGATAGGCATGGATCTAGTTTTAATTTTTGGCACATGAAAGCCAGTTTTTCCAGTACCACTTATTAAAGAGGCTACCTTTCTTCCAGTGAACATCTTTGGCTCCTTTGTCAAAGATTATGTGTCTGAGTGTGTTTGTGGTTGTGGTTGTATCTTCTAATCTATTCCTTTGATCTTCAGGTCTGTTTTTATTCCACTACCATGCTGACTTTATCACAGTAGTTTTGTTGTATAACTTCAAGTCAGAGATGGTGATGTCTCCTGTCTTGCCTTTGTTGCCCAGAATTGCTTTTGTTATTCTATGTCTCTTCTGGATTCAGATTAATTTCAGGAATGATTTCTCTAGATCTCGGAGGTATGTTAATGGTATTTTGATTGGAATTGCATTAAATCTGTGTAACAATTTTGGGAGAATGGCTATTTTCACAATGTTTCTTCTTCCTATCCATGAACAAGGAATGTCTTTCCATTTTCTGAGATCCTCTGTGCTTTCTTTTTTCAGAATGCTGTAATTTTCACTAAATAGATCTTTTACTTCCCTCGTTAGGTTGATTCCTAAGTATTTCATTATTTTGATACTATCGTGAAGTGGGTGGTTTCTCTTATTTCTCTGTAAGTGAGATTGTTGTTTGCATGCAGGAATGCTACTTATTTTTGAGTGTTGACTTTGTATCCAGCTACATTACTGAATTTGGTTATTACATATAGAAGTCCTTCAATGGAGTTTTGGGGATCTTCTATGTAGAGTGTCATGTCATCTGCAAATAATGATAATTTGACTTCGGCCTTTGCTGTCCTTATTCCTTTTATTTTTCTCTCTTGTCTAATTGCTCTGGCTAATATTTCCAGCACTGTATTGAATAAGAGTGGTGATACTGGGCAGTCTTGTCTTGTTCCTGATTTTAGAGTGAAAACTCTCAGTTTTTGACCATTTAATATGATGCTAGCTGTTGGTTTGCTATAGATGGCTTTTATCAGACTGACATAAAAATGACTTTTTCCAGTTTTCCATAGGGTTCTTATCATGAATGAGTGTTGGACTTTATCAAAATGTTTTTATACATCTATTGAAATGGTCATGTGGTTCTTATGCTTGGCTCTATTGATATGGTGTATTACATTTGTTGGTGTATTACATTGATTGGGGTATTACATTTGTTATTCCATATGTTGAACCATCCCTGCATTCCTGGGATGAATCCAACTTGTTCATGGTGAAGACCTTCCTGATGGCTTGTTGCATTCTATCTGCCAATATTTTAAGGAAGATTCCTATATCTATGTTCAATAGGGAGATTGGCCTGTAATTTTCTTTTTTGGTTTGATCTTTGTCTGGCTTTGGTATCAGGGTAGTACTTGCCTCCAGGAATGAGTTAGGGAGAATTGCTTACCTTTCAATTTCATCAAAGAGTTTGTGGAGTGTTGGAATTATGTCTTCCCTAAATTTCTTGTAGAATTCAGGTGTGAATCCATCAGGACTTGGGCTTTTCTTTGTTGGTAAGGTTCTAACTACATTTTCAGGTTCATTAGTTGGAATTGGGTTACTCAGCAGTTTTACATCTTCTTGTGACAGTTTTGGTAATTCACATGTGTCTAGGATTCTGTCCATTTCTTCTATGTTATCAAACCTATAGAAGTAAAATTTTTTGACATAGTTATTGATGATCTTCTGTATTTCCACAGGGCCTGTAGTGACTTTGCCCTTTTCATTCCTTATTGCATGAATTTGAGTTTTTTCTTCCCTTTTAAAAATAAGGTTGGCTAGGGGCTTATCAATTTTATTTATTCTTTCAATCAACTCTTGTTAATTCTTTGTAATGTTATCTTAGTCTCTATTTTGTTAATTTCTGCTCTGATCTTTATAATTTCCTCCCTTCTTTTGGCTTTTCATTTGACTTGTTGTTTTTCTATGTGTGAGTTGTAGTATCAGGTTGTTTATTTGTGTTTGTTCTGTTTTCCTGATGTGGAAATTCACTGCAATAAATTTTCCTCTGAGGATCGCTTTCATTGCATCCCACAGGTTCTGTATTTGTATTTTTCTTTCCTTACAGATGTTGTTTAATTTCTTCTTTAATTTCCTCTGTGACCAATTGATTGTTTA
>RJWM01052033.1:0-10232 GCA_004363535.1 Dasyprocta punctata | reverse complement strand
AGTTCAGGTTGGCCTTGAACTCACTTTGTAGCCGAGGCTGGTCTTGAACTCTCAAGGATTCTCCTGCCTCAGCCTCCTGAGTGCTGGGATTCAAGGAGTGCACTACCACGCCTGGCTGGAGAGATGTGAGTTTAATGACCATTCCTGCAGGTTTTTAGAGGAGGGAGGGCCCAGTAGGGATCACTTTACTCAGTCTTTCATTCTACAGATGAGAAGGCTGAAGAGCAGAAAGGGTCATACTTTGTCATGGAGTCAACTGGAGGACGCCCAGTGACAGTTCACCTCGTATGGCCAATGCTGTGAGGTGACCCAGGATGGGACAGCAAAGATGACATGTGCACACATCTTATCTACTGCTGCAGTGACGTCAGAGTCTTCAGTTAGGAAACACTATGCAAAACATGTGTGTGCTCAAAAGCGCACGACAGAGTGAGCACTTGGAGAGGGAGATTCTGAAAGCAGATGGATGGCCTGGCACTCGTTGGCTCAGTGATCGTGGAAAAGAACTTCATCCTACCGAGTTTCAGTTTCCTCACCTGCAAAGTGGAAATAACAAGGCTCACCGTGCACTGCTGTTCAAGGGTTAAATGCATGTGAAGCTTCCTGGTGAAGCCTGGGCCATGGCGCGTGCTCGGTGAGTGCTGCTCCTACCACCGCCATGGTTAGAGTGACTGTTGCCATAGACTTCCGTCCCCTCCAAGCGTCCTGCAGAGTGGTGAACCCAAGAGGGTGGGAACTGTCCCTATCACTCATCTCTGCATCTCTGCTGCCCAGACATTGCCTGGCAAGAGGCCAGTGCAGGGTAAAAGTCTATAGGATTGAACTCCAGACTTGCTATTCTTCACAATTACGTGGTACCTGGCACTTTTCCAAAGCCTCCAAACAGTATTTCATTTGCGCTCTGCCAAATGCCCATGGGCAGCCAGGGTAAGGGATATTTTCATTTCTATTTTATAACTGAAAAAAAAAAATGGAAACATAGGAAGATGCTTCCTGCCAAAGTTACATGGCCCAGCTGTGATGAGATCTGTCTCTTTACACTCTGGGCCACATGGACACTGTGAAAACCTTCTTAGGACGCAGATTCCTAAAGGAACAGGCTTTCTGTCAAATCCCATGGTTTCTAGCCATAGATTGAGAAAGGGCTTCAGAGAATGTTTTAGCTAAGTCATGCAGCCACACTGACCTTGGCCTTTCTTGCTACCCCAGTATAGCCCTGCTCTTGGACTGAGTTAAGCTGGATACTCTGAACCATCCCAAAGGACCTCATGAACCCAGAGGATTCCAGGGCACTTGAGATAGGGCTGCCTGAGATCCTCATTAGAACTAGAAGCAAGGGGTCTGCCCAGCTGCAGAAGACACCCTGGCTCTGCCTCTTGGCTTGGCTGACAGCTTTATGACCAGGCTTTATGACTTCCAAACTTAGTCACTTCTTAAGTCAGCCTGCCCAGAAACAAACACATAGCAAAGCCGTGACCCAGAAGCTTGAGCTGGGAGAGGCACACCCCGCCCTCAGCAGAGATGGCTTCCAGAGCCGAGTCCCGGCTCTTGGGATGCGCAGGGCTGTGGCTTGGTACATTTTGGTGAACATGCTGTTGCCTTTTATTTTCCTCAGGTCTCACTTCTGAGTTTCTAGGGTGTAGGAAGCAGATGACTGTTGCCCGAGACAGCCTGAGACAGCCTGCCACAGGCCAGAGGTCCTGAGCCCCTGTCTCCAAGGCTTTCTTCGGAAGCTAAGCCTGAAGGGGTGGAGGGGGTATGTCCGGTGAGAAATGGACAGAGCTGCCGCCCAGCTTTCTAGTCATAAGCTGAAAGCGCAAGCCCCAGCCCAGGCCCAAAGAAGCTCAGCTGGGATTCCTGTTCCCTTCACCGCTCGCTCCTCTCGCCACGGCCTCTGTGAAAACCTGGACTCTTCACCCCAGTGCTACGTCTGCTGAGCCTGCAGCAGCCCAGATGGAGTAACAGTAACACCTCTGCCCACCTGGGCACAGCTGAGCCTGGGGGGGACCGAGTGCTCCAACTGGGGGAGGCCAACCTGCTGTTAGAGGCTGCAAAGACATGGGGACCCTCTTTGTGTTGGCTGCCCCTTTTCCCAGTTCACTAAGGCCTGTGATCCAGGGCAGAAGATACGAGGAGCTCAGTTAATAAGAAACTCTGGCATGGAGTTGGGGTTAGTAACGGTTCCTTTGGAGTATGGCTTTAAGGCACCTCGGTCATGCCACGTGCTTTCATTTTTCAGGTCCTCACTAAACTCTCCACCTGGGTTCGGTCTCCACTCTCATCTCCCTGATTAGCTGCAAAAGTCACCTCACTGACTTCCCACTGGGGCAAGGACTCTGCTCCAATCCCTTGATTTAAAAAAGAATAATTTTCTCCTTCCTTCTCTCTTTGGGACTCTTGCCTTCTCAAATAGAGTTCATTTCCTTCATTTTTCTTTTTCTTCTTTCCCAGCATACACTATATGTAATTTTTGTCTAACATTGCTCTTGACTTCTAGCTAGCTATCATAGAGTAAGATCTACTGTGACCCTATTAAATTGGGACTGAAAATTTCCATAGAGGAAAGGTGAGTTCATATGAGAAGTTTACAGAATGATAAGGGACTGTGGGGGAGGAAATCTGTGCATCTGGGCAGCTCCAGGTTCTAGGGCTCATTTGTCACTTATGTCACATCTGAATTTCTGTTGTCGAGCGTGCATGATTGTGAGATTTTTCTGAGGAGCACCAACACCTACATTATGGACTTTAACCCCAGAAAGTCCTAGATTTACATCTCAACTCTGCCACCTACTGATTGCATGACACAGACCATTATATAAACGTCTATTCTGATTCTATATCTGCAAAATGGTAGAGAATAATGCTTGCCTCATGGAGTTGTGAGGTTTAAAATGGTATCAGTCAGCTACAGCTGGGTAACAAGCAGCCATCACATCTCAGTGTCATCCAACAATGAGTGTTTATTGCTAATGTTTCTGAGGATTGTCTGGAGCCAGCTGATGTACTCCTTGAATCACACTGTGCATCCAGGCTGGTATGGAAACAGCTCTTCTAACAGCAATGATAAGGCACAGAAGAGGACAAACCCCACTGTTTAAGCACATTTCAAGCCCTTATTTGTATCTTATTTAGTAACATCCCATTGGCTAGAACAAATCACATGGCTGAGCCCAGTGATAGGGATAGAGAATGTATTCTGTCCACATTTAGGTCGTGATGAGACAATGGGTACAAGGAAGGGATGATAGTCAGGCTAGTCATTCCATCAACCACACATGGCAATGCTCGTTCGATGTAGAATTCAGCTCCTGACATGTGGAAGTGGCTTAGGAAATAGCAATGATGGTCATTATATGACCCCCTACAATCTGGGCAAAACACGTGTCTTCGTCTCATTATGGTTAAATAGTAGAGTCAGGGATAGAATCTGGGTCTCAGAGAATCTTGCTACACTGGACATTTTCTGTATGGTCCCATCACCAGTTTCTCATGAGTTACAGCACAACCCCCTACACTGAAGCAATGAGAACTTGGGTCCTGGTGACCCAAGACGTGTTCAAGACATGTAGACTGAATAGCAGAGGAAAAATTGATGAGTTCTCCATTTCCATTTGCTTAAAAACAGGACATAGGTAGGCATGGTGGGAGGAGCTTGATCTTGGGTTAGAATCTGGCTTTGGAGCTCACTAGCTGGGTGGTCTCAGGCTCCCCAGAAGGAAGCTTTCCTTGTGTCCTTATCAAATTTAGGACCCCACGTGACTGTCTCACATGGTGCTCTTGGCCCTTCCTTTGTTGCATTTTATGATGATGGATCATTGCATATTCATTCTTGGGCATTTCTTTAATGCCAACTTGCTAAGCTCATGTCTTTTGGGGTCAGCTACTACCTAGTACTCAGTACAGTGCCTGTATGTTTAATGGATGAGGAAAAAGTTCAAATTCTCAAATGAAGTGTGAGATAATAATATATTCTTTAAAGAAGTTTTCGAGACATTTAAAGGAAACTGTTATGGAATGCCTTCTCCAGGGCCTGGCACATGGTGAGTGTGTGGAACATAGCATGATATATATGCCCAGCACTCCACCCTTAATTCTGGCCTTTGGGAGGTTAAGAACACAGAGTCTAGAAATTCAAAGCATATCTGCACTTCCAACTTCTCTTTCTGATTCATTCTAGAGTATTTGTGGCTTTGTTCTGGATTCCTGGGGCTGGCCTGCTCGGCGGCCCTTTAGTAGGGATATACTGCCAAGGCTTACTGTGATTAAAATGTTGAAATCATCTCCTCCCAGATGGCAAAGAGTGCAAGTTAAAGTCATCTAATAGCATCATCCCCAGCAGCCTAGAAGAGGCTGTCAGGGCTGTGAGAGGTGCTGGCGAGACTTTGGGGAGAGACTGAACAGATGGTGGCCATGAGGGTGACTGCCACGCCTGCCCACTGCTCCGCAGCAACTAGCCTGGGGGAGTGGGCAGCACAGCTGGCAGGGTGAGCAGCTCCATGCCAGAGGTTCTCTGCACTGGGACCGCATGGGAGGAGTGTGTCCAAGGCACAATATGCGGCCAGGGTGCCAGGCTGCTGTAGCTGCAGCAGATTTCCAGGGACTTGGGACCTAGTGACCATCGCTAATGGGACAGCCCTTGGAAGACTTTGCGGCAGTTCCTGTAGCCAGATGAGGCTCAGATGGGGCCACCCAGCTGGATAAAAATCATCCCATCAGTGAGATGGTGATTTTACATGGGTTTATTGAATGATTTGTGCTGCAATGTTTATCATTAACAAGTGATTTCAGCATAGTTTCATTTCTGTAGATACTAGAAGATAATATTATTTAAAATTCTAATGGATATATTAATTAATGATACCCCCAGGGTGTCTTCTGGCTTGTACATGTTCTCAGGGCCACCCGACTTTCCACCCGCCCTGACCTCAGGCTGGGGCACTTTCAGGACACTCAGGCCTTTGTCTGGTCCCTTCTCCTGCATAGTATTATGTCTTGTTAAGCTAAGTGCCTCCTCTTTTTCCACCTTGAGTCCTGACATGGCTAATTTTATGCGCCAACTTGAATGGGCCATGAGGTGACCAGATATTTGCATGAGGGTGATCTGCTTTGCAGGGCCTTTTAGGGAAAAGGAGAAGCTCAGGTGGGTTGGAGAAGGCAATTCAAATGGGGTCTGTTGGGCTGATGGACTGTCTGCTATAAACGGAGACGTGACAGAGGCTCTATCACATGGGCTCCACAAAGCTGTCCTGAGGGAGTCTGGAGGGGTACAGGAGCCTGAAGCATGCCCAATCAGGGGGCAACCCATGCCCTCCCGCTCCTGCAGGTCAGTTCTTACAGGCAGGTCACCCTCGCCTACCCTCAGCACTGCCACTTCCCCCCAGCCTCATTTGAAGTGGTTTCCTGCTCCTGCTCCTCATTGCTGAAATCCTCTCCTAGAAAGTCTTGCACCCAGGAGAGAGGAATGCAGGGACTGAGAGTTTCTAGTTGCAAGATTGGTCAGCTCCTTTCTGCCCATGGGAAGCCTACTTTTACCTCCTTTGGGCCAGCTTCTGGTGCCCCGTGTATATGATCCAAACCTGGGGGACCCCATGTAAGGGATCCAGTCACTGGAAAAGTGGAGTGGTCAATTCCAGAAGGCTTTTTGGATCCAGAAACTACCTCCACCCTGCAGTGGTTGTATGGCCCCGAAGTGCAATTTATTTCAGGTTGCCTTACTTTCCATGAAACGGGAAGGATGATGGCTCCTGTTGTAGTCAGGGATTGTAAGGAGAACAATTACATATGGGACACAGAATTTATAGTATTACTTATAATGGTCACCCAAGGAGTCAAGTACAAAGAAAGTGCAGGAAATCTGTCCTAGTAAAGACCTAGAGAATCCAGCCAAGGGCCTTGATCTCATGGCAATATTCTGCATGAGTTCAGCTTAAAACCTTAAGCCCATGACAATGCCTCCTATAAGTCCAGTTGGAGGCCTAGAGCCCATGACAATGACTTATGAAAGTCTGTTTCACAGATCTGTGCTGGAAAGACCCAAAGGTCAGTGATGGAAGCCAAAAAGTCTGTGCCAGCAGGGTGAAGGATCTGTGCTAGTAAGCTGAGGATTCTGCACTGGAGCCAAGAAGCGACACTCAAAATAAGGACCAGGGCTCTCCCAAAAATTTCCACAGCCATTCTTAGCAACGAGGTCCCTAGCTCCTCTGACAATGAAATAGCCGAGTTCATATTAGGAAACCATCATGACAAGCTTCTCCTGGAGATTAACAGCACACATCTTCCCCTCCAGAGCCAGGAAGCAATGCTCAAAGGACCAGAGCTCCCCAAAACTGAACTGCAGCCATCCTCAGCAACAAGGTCCCGAGCTCCTCTGATGATAACAGCCGAGATCATATCAGGGGAGCCAGCACGACATGCTCCTCCAGGAGAACCAATGACTCCAAACAACACCAACCCTTAGGAGAACCCACAATGCTAATCTTCCTCTCCAGGTCTCCTTTTTATGCTGACAACAGTCCCCAGGTGGGCCATCTACACTCAGCACCACCAGTTCAGTTCAGCTGGTGTTTAAGTTGACCACCAGTTTTTAATTCACCACAGCTCCCATCTTTGGGGATTGCTCCATTAATGCTCTTAATATCTAAGCAAATTAAGACCACAAAGCGTAGGGTCAGGTTTATCGACTGTGTTGTCTTATTTCCTTATGACTAACTACAGGTCATCTCCATGACCTTTCTGGGTCTTCGTCTGCTAAATAAGATGATACTTGTTGAATTCTGCCTAGTATAGGGTCTCAGCAGGTCTCAGAATTCTCATTGCTTGCTTTTCTCATGGTGAAAGTCCTTTTCTGCTGTTGGGGTTTGTGTAGAAACTCACCATGAGTTAAGAAGTCCATAGAAGTGTAATTAGGAGTAGAGCCAGGTGGTCTACGAGGTGTCCTTGTCTTGAGAGACTATGAAGCTGGGGCAGCCCTGCTTGGTCTCAGGCTTGAGAGAGATGTGGTTGCCCAACAACTGGCTGACTAACTGTCCCAGGCCCACAGAC
Source organism: Dasyprocta punctata (assembly GCA_004363535.1). Taxonomy (NCBI): domain Eukaryota; kingdom Metazoa; phylum Chordata; class Mammalia; order Rodentia; family Dasyproctidae; genus Dasyprocta; species Dasyprocta punctata. The sequence goes on along the minus strand of RJWM01052033.1, from coordinate 3,191 downwards.
CCTGCAGAGGAGGCTTTTCTGCCAGTCCTGATCCCTAGGAAGAACTCCTACAGGAAAGCTCTCCAGTCCCGGGCCTGGACATGCCCACCAGCAAGAGTAAGGAACCCAGTTTTCAGCTCCCCTTAGCTGCAGAGAGCACCACTCTTTTCCTCCTAATTTGGATATAATCCCTGCCTCTCTTTCTCTTGAGGTGCCTGAGATGGTTATATTATGTCACTGGACTAGGCCATGGGATGCCTAGATCCTGGGTCAAACTTTATTCTGGGTGTGTCTGTGAGGTGTTCAGGAGAAGATGAATATTTACACTGGTAGATTGATGTGGGTGGGCCTTACCCAATCAGTTGAAGGTCTACATAGCACAAAACTGCTGAAACTTCTCCTAGTACAAGAGAATTCCTGCCTGATAGAACACCAGCCTTTTCTTGCTTTCCAACTAGGGCTGAAACATCTCTCCATAATCTCACTCTGCAGATCTTGGGGCTTCCTTACCTGCATAATCATGGGAGCCAACTCCTCAGGATCAGTCTCTTTCCCTCTCTGTGAACATCCTGTTGGTTCTGTTTTCTGGAGAAGCCTGCTCATCCCATACCCAGCCAGGGAGTCCAGGTCCTCCTTTCAGGCCACAACTTTGCCACCATTTCTCCCAGAGGCCCAGGAGCCCCTGCTAAAGAGGCTCCTTTAGGATCTTAAGGCTCAAAGGACATATGTCCTTTGGTACCCTTGTGTATATAAGCCCTCCCCTGTAAAGTTGCAGATATCTTGGGAGCTGTGTGTGGCATCATGGGAGCGTACAGCCATCCCTGCTCCTTCTGGCTTCCTGTACCAGGAAGGACCAGCAAACCCAATGGTTAAACTCACTGAGGCTCCTGACTGCCTGCTGGCCAGAAGCTCCTTTGCGAAGCATGATGTGACAGTTAAGTGAACAGATGACCTCAATTCAGAGACAGTGTTTGTTGAATTGAATCTTCAGTGGGTTAACTGTTCTCATATGGCTAAAAATTATATTTGGGATTAAGTTTTCACTGCGCTGAATGCATTACTGGGTTTCTGCTTCTTGTCATTAGGAAGGGGATGTAACCTTCACTAAGGTGGTCTTCAGGGACTGGGACAGCTGGCGTCACGGCTGAGTGCTGACTGACCACAGGGGATTAGGGCTGCACACAACTCATTTCACATGGAAAATAAGCTGATTTGTTTTTGTTTTAAAATAATCCTTATTAAAAACTGGCTGCCACTTGCACAGGATCTGCGGGAGCGTCGCAGGGCAGGGCTGTGACTTTCCGGGCTGCTTTCACATAACTGCTGCTGGCTGCTCCACATTCAGGAATAATCCAGAAAGACTTGCTGCTTTCCTGGGGCCTGGGGCAGATCCGGAGCCATGGCCCTAGGGAGTGGCTGACGGGGACAGCTTGGACCCATTGTTAAGTTACTAGGGACACTGTGGGGTTCAGGAGGTCATGGCCAAGGCTTGCTCAGGGTCCTTCTCTCTGAAGTCCCTTCTGTGGCTGCCCATGGCAGGGACCTTCCCATTGGGGTGACCTTGCTGTCCCTTGCCCACCTCCCAGTGGCAACGCCGAGGTCTTGCCTTCATTCTAGAATCAACCACCAGTTCCCATGAAGTTTTCTGGGATGTCCTGTGGGTATCTGGAATCCCATCAGAAGATCCACAAGGTCGAGACTACTTTCACAAGGACATTATGACCTCGTCTTCCCTTTTTTTTTTTCTTCTCTCATCAGTGAGCAGTGGAATTTTCCAGAGCCTGCATGTCATAGGGGCTGATGAGATACGTGCCCGGGTGTTGTAGTTTGTCAAACATTTCCCAGTTTTAATTTTGAATATGGAAAATGGAGAGCGATACAAGCCATGTAAACATAAGCTCTTTGGGGTTTTTAAATATTTTGTAAGCATGGAAAGTGATCTTGAGATCAAAAAGTTTGAGAATCTCTGTTCTAAATCTTTTTTTTTCTTCAAGAAAGCCAGATTTGTTGCAGTATTTATGTATTTCTTAGTTATTTATGCTTAAAAACTACACTTTTTTTTAACAAGGATTTTATCTATTTTCAGTGTACTACTGGCAACATTTTAACTCTATTTTCCCAAGAATCCTGGAGTTTTTATTGGATGATTTTAAAAATGTAACTGCAGTAAAATACACAAATAAAACATTTAACTTCAACTATATTTAAGTGTGCGGTTCAGTGGTGGTGTGCACAGTCATGTTGCGGTACTCCACAGACCACCACTGGCCTCCAGAGCTCCTTTGCCATGCGTCACCGAATCTCTGTACCTGTAGAGCACAAACTCCTCCATTCCAGCCCCGACAACCACCATTCTACTTTCCATGAATTTAATCACACTAGGTACCCTACATGAGTAGAATTACATAACATTTGTCTTTCTAGATCTTCTTGACTCTAACCCACCAGCGAGGCTGCCTGTCCTTAGGGTCCTGATAACTCGAGCTAAAATGCCCTTGTTCTGCGTAGATAAATCGCAGTGCTTTCTCTCCCCACCTTTGTGCTGGTGGCAGCGGCAGGTTGCTAGGATCATGGGCTTCAGACAGGCCTCGCTTTAAAACCTGTTCCTCTGCCATTGAAGCTTGGTGGCCTCAGCATGAAGCTTAGTGCTCCAAGTCTTAGTTTCCTCATCTCTAAAATTAGCATTTCCTCTTGGGGATGGGGCTAAGGATTAAGGATGTTCATGAAGGAGAAAGCAGAGAAGTTAGTGAGTGGTCCATGATCATGCAAATCTGATTGGACAAACTTAGATCACTTGGACCTAACCCTTGAACCCAACATTGAAGCTAAGGTCAGCTATAAAGGAAGAGAAAAAGTGGAAGGAGATGGGGTCCCTGTGACAGGCAGCTCAGGTAGAGAAGGGTTTGGATTCTATTCTAATGGGCGAAGGAACTGGTGGGGATAGAGCCAGGTGATAGAATTGGATTTACATCTTTCCAGAAGACTCTGCTAAGGGTGTGGAATGGATTAAATGAATGGGGCGTTTGGGTGTTGCTACTTGCAGCTCGTGTTCCTTTTATTTTATTTTATTTATTTATTTTTTTTTTAATTTTATTTAAGCGAAGAAAAACAAAACAAACAAAAACTACAACAACAACAACAAAAAAATGACATATATAGTAAAAACAACAAGCAAAAGAGACAAGCAAACAACTAACATAAATACACAACAT
>RJWM01052032.1:0-10230 GCA_004363535.1 Dasyprocta punctata | reverse complement strand
AGCGTTGTGAGTTCAAGGCCGGCCTGGGCTACAGCACGAGCGCAAGGCCGACTTGAGCTACATAGTGCGACCCTGCCTCAAAAAGCTAGGGCTGGGAGTTTGGCTCAGTGGCTTAAGTGCCTGTCTGGCAGGCATGAGGCTGTAAGTTCGATCTCCGGAAAAAAAAAAAAAAAAAAAAAAAAAAGACAATGTAAACTGCAAGTGATTAACTTCTCAGAGGGAAACTCTAGAGTGTGGAAATATTTCTCTGTTAACTATATGACTAACACATCAAGTAGAACCATGACACTGTGTTTTCAGGAATAATTTTTCCAGTGCAGCAATCACATCCTTGTTCCTGAGGCTGTATATCAGGGGATTGAACATGGGAGTCACCACAGTGTAGAAAAGAGACAGCAGCTTGTCAGTTCCTGCAGAATGACTGGATTTGGGCCTGAAATAAGTAATGGTAGCAGAGCCAAAAAATAGAACCACAACCATAAGGTGGGAAGAACATGTGGAGAAGGCCTTGGCCCGTCCTTTGGCTGTTGGCAACCTCAGAATGGTGGAAATGATTCTGCTGTAAGAGGCAAGGATCAGCATGAAAGGGACTGCAGCAACCAACATTGTTAACACATAGACAGATGCCTCGTGAACAGATGTGTCCCCACAGGCCAGCTTGAGAATGGGGAGAATGTCACAGAAGAAGTGGTTGATTTGGTTGGAGTTACAGAAATGCAGAGAGAATAGCTGGCACGTTTGCCGTATCTGCACTGGGATTCCACCAAGCCAGGATCCAGCGGCCAGCTGGGCACACCTCTTTGGGTTCATGACCAGAGCATAGTGCAGAGGGTTACAGATGGCCACATAGCGGTCGTAGGACATCACAGCCAGCAGGAAACACTCAGTGGTTCCCAGTATAAGGAAAAAACACAGTTGAGTGGCACAAGCAACCCAGGAAATATTTCTCTTTTGAGTCCAAAGGTTGAACAGAATCCTAGGAAGGGTGACTGAAACATAACAGATTTCCAAAAGAGAAAAATTTGTCAAGAAAAAATACATGGGGTCTCTGTAGTGCAGGATCCAACTTTATTATTATGATTATGAGGCTGTTTCCAATGAGGACAACCAAGTACATGATGGTGAATACCCCAGACAGAAACCCCTGGAGGTTTTGAAGGTCGGAAAATCCCAACAGGACAAAGTGTCTCGCTGTGGAACCATTGTCGTGCACAGTTATCTCTTCATGTGTCGTCTGGGAACATCATCAGATACTCAATTCATGTCATTGTCTTTGACTTTATTTAATAATTTTAAAACAATGATTTCACATACAGTGATTTTCTACATTCGAAAGCGTAATAAAGTCTAAGTAAACAGGAGCTCTAAAACCATAGCTCTTTAATTTTTGTTATTAATCAATACTCATGAATGATCTTGCTTTTTTCCCTTTAAAAAGAAATATTTGTTATGAGGTACATTATTTTAAATGTTACTATAATTTGAATTCCTCAAAACTGAAAGTCCAAGTTAATCTTCAGTGCAACAATAATTGATTTCAGTAATTTACCATGATTTGGTCTTACTTGTCAACTGGTCTTAGTATTTTTAATGCAACATAAATTGGATTGTTTAAGCAAATATTTTTTACAAAATACAGAAAGTGCATAGAGATCAGTACGGTTAATTTTTATTTTATTTCTTCTCATAGCTTCTGTTTCTGTATGACATAGTTCTTTATTGTTAAGAAATAATAATATACTAGTCATATAATATGAGCTATTATTTCATTTTATAATTTTATTTGCATTTCAATGTAGAGCTATGATATTTTTAGTGGTAAAATCTATCAAGACTTTTTTTTTTTTTTTTTTTTTTTTTTTTTTTTTTTTTTTTTTTTTTTTTTTTTTGCGGCACCAGGGATTGAACTCACAGCCTTGCACCTGCCAGACAGGTGCTTAAGCTGCTAAGCCAAACTCCTGACCCTTCTATCAAGACTTTTTAATGGAGAGGAGTGACTTAAAAGTTCTGATCCTTTCTGGAATGTCAACGTTTCAAAGATCCAGCTAACATCAGTGAATCGTGATGCGAATCTAAGTACGATAGACAGATTGGAATTGTACATTTATGGAATGAAAGAGCATCGACCAAAACCCACCTCTGTGACTGCCTTAAATTGCTCACTTCCTCACTAATTAATGATTTTTCCTCACATTATTTGTTCCATTCAAATAATGTGTGTGCATCTTTTTACATATCTGCATAAAATAGTGTGATCATTTATTTTACATCTTTTTTTTTTTTTTTTTTTTTTTTTTTTTTTTTTTTTTTTTTTTTTTTTTTTTTTTTTTTTTTTTTTTTTTTTTTTTTTTTTTTTTTTTGCGGCACTGGGGATTGAACTCACAACCTCGCGCCTGCCAGGGCAGGCGCTTAAGGCACTGAGCCAAACTCCCAGCCCTTGATCATTTATTTTAATATGTTTTTGTCTTATCTCTTAACTTACACACTACATTTCTTGATAATACATTCATTTTATATCCAATTTACTCTTTCATGAATTTGACTCATTAACTTCACTAATAAATTATAAATGAATGGAATTTGTTACTTTAATTAGATCATCCCCAAGGCCTAACATCAGGTTCTAGCCAATCTGCAGACCTCACCAGTAGGTACAGGCTGAGCATGCCTTACTTGTGTGATTTGGTGTGTGTTGGTGATGTGGGTTTAGAGTTGGAGCATTTTCAGATCTCCATGACTTCCTTCACTCTTGCAGAAGCAGCAGTTCATCTCAGTGCTTCTGTGATGTACCACATAGCTTTTACTTATGTGTTTTGGAAAAGCAGAGGAGGTTAACTCACCACTCAGGGAGATTCACAAATAAACATACGCTCACACTAGAGTTAAGTCTGGACAATGATCCTAATGGGAGTTTGAATAATCCATCAACACAGGTGCTGGGTGCATCGTGGCACAGCTGCAGTTCCAGAACTCTGGGAGGTCGAGGAGGAAGATCTGGAGTAAAACCCAACCAGGACAACATAGGAAAAACATCTCAAAATCTAAAAACATAAAGGTTTGCATAAAAGCCTTAGATTCAGTCTCCAGTATTATAAAATAAAATCATATGCACACACAAATGGAGAAAAGATAACAGTGCATGCAATACAGGGTGCCCTAAGGAATTTGTGGAATGAAAGCAAATATGTTTGTAAATTTCTTTCTTCATCTAAAAAATTTCAGACCAATACTAAGGGACATCTGAAAGAGTACTTAAAGTATTTTAATAGAGTTCTATAATTACATAATTCCATTGATGAAGCTTGGAGTTTGAGTCTCTAAAACTACCCTGACTGGATATCACAACAGAGAGGGAATGATGTTGGTTGCAATGGTGTGAATTTTATCAATGCATACTGAATTCTACTTAGGGCAGGAGACTGTGCTGTGCTGCTAATTGAATTGCAAATACAGAACATGGTATCACACTGTTATTTTTTACAAAGTGAAGAAAAAGAAAGTTCTTGATGGTTTTCATCAGAAAGTGTAATACACATTTGAGGAACTAAGTTTATTCTGATTTTAGAATTACACAAAGAATACATGCATGCAAATAACACATGGATAATAAGAAGGAAAACCTGATGGCACATCCTGCCAAAAAATGTTCTGTCGCTGAGATTCTATGATGGTCAGAAATTAGTATGTAATTAAGACATTATCAAGATATGACTTCAAAATAGGGTAAAAGTGTACTATACTATCCTTCCTTAGTTTAATCATATTCTATTCATTTCCCTTTAATGCAAACTAGACACTTATGCAGGAACAGAAAGCAAAACTTTCAGGGCCTCCCTCTGATGCCAAAAGGACAGTACAGTAACACAAGCCCATTTCAATAATGCCCATTCAGGGTCTTGCTCAACAATTGTGTAAAGTTGTGTTGCACTGAGATAACAGTCCTGGGCTTACTATAAACACAATGATTAAATATGCACTCGCACATAGTAATCATTTAATAAGTAGTGACAGTTAAAATGTCACGAGTGACAAAAATGGTAATATTTAATATTTGAGCCCACTATTCAAAAAGTACTTTTCATTTTGATCTTTCTTAACCTTATCATAAATAAAGCTAGGAAGTACAAAGTCTAACCAGATCAGTGTTTTGAAACTTAATATAACAAAATTCTTTTTAAAAAATGTGTCATTAGGTGCTATCTCCCAATACTAAAGATCCAGATACTTATAGAATTAAATTTGTTTTAGATGAAAGGAGCTCAGGCTTAGCTGTTTGGATCAAAGTTAAAAACATCATTTACCTTTATGGCTGCATAAAGAGGAGAGAGGAAGAAGAAAGATACAGATTAAGACCAGATAATTTACTTTACTTGAAACACAGGCTAACAATCATTTCAAATATACTCTATTGTTAGAACAAATAATGTTCTTTAAATATGAAATATTTTCCACCCTGGGGACAAACTCATTTCCTAACTAACCTCGTAACTAAACTCAGCCAATCTACTCACCACTCAGGGAATTTGAGACACTATACAAAACCCTCTGTGGCTGTACTGCTCCCTTAAATTATCAGACATGAGGCCTTTTAAGTGATTGTTAAAACGTATGAGCTTTCCGAACCTCAGAACATTACAATTATGTGTTTATTATGATGTCAAATGACAGGTTCTTTCACCGGTGTTTACTCACTGTTTGTTAAACTAGAAAGTTTGTTTTTCTACCACTCAGAATTGAGATGTAAGTGTAGGAGGGTTGTCCAAATGTTATGCTATTTTCTATATAAGCCTTCCTTCACCAGGAAGGAAGCCTACACACTTAGCAGGCAGGCCTGCTCAACATTCAGACTGTGCATGGGATGAGAGACAGCGTAATGAACAGGAGTTCTCACCAGTGTCTTTACAGAGATACCAACTGGGAAAGACATGCAGAACTACAGAATGCAAACCCTCATGTAAAATATGGTTAAACAGTGTACCAAGCTGAAAGAAAGCCTGAAAGATATAAATTCCAGCTGTACTGCCATGGTAGTAATAACCATGAGACTCTATTCCTATCATTCACAGCCCTTGACAATCAAAATATAAAATTGCAAGTAGTGACTTTACCTGGGTATGGTGGGAGGGGGCAGGAGGAGAGAAGGAATTAAAAAGTATGAAGACGCAACTTGTATGTCTTACCAATACCCGGTGATGAATAGATTTATTGCATATCAAAACACATGTACTAATAAAAATTTGCTTGCATAGTGGGCCTTGGTCCCCACCTGCAACCCCTGTACAACTTTGGAAAATGCTCTTAATAGGTACAGAAGGGAGAGGGACTTGGCACACAAACCTGAACTCTGAGCACTCTGCAGCCATGTCTGAGGACATCAATCTCATTCGGAAAAGAACATGTGACACTCGCGTCTAAATTTGTTGTCAAAAATAATGGCGATCCTGTGGGGCAGACCAATTGTAAAGTTACAATAAACACTTTTGGGAGATATGTTCATGGTTCCAAGGAAAATCTATCAGAATGCTAAATGGTATAAGAATTAGAAAGTTAACAGAACAGGGATCAAAAGTCAAGAAAAGCCTTCCTAAACTCAAAGTGAACTTAAGAGTCGGCAGTTCTGCACCCACTCAGGGATAATCAGAGAGGGTGTTAGGAAGAATTGAATACATGAAGAAGATGGACACAAAGCAGTGAACAAAATGTTTAAACTTTGCTTTTTTGGTGCTGAAGCCTAACTATGTATTGTTGAGCATTAAGAATCCTTGTGATACACGAAACCCTTAAGAAGCAAGCTTTAAACATGATAAATATCCTAAGCATTCTGGAAGACTGTGTGATGCTCAAGGCTGTACTGGCTCTACAGTGTTACCCAAGAGGCAGTGCAAGTAGGAGTTTTAGCTAAAAGAAACCCATGATCTAAACCTGCTGCTCTGGCTTGGTACTTCTGCAAGCCACATGACAAAACGGCTAAGCGGCCTAAGTGCAGGCGTTGACTGGGAAGTGACTTGCGCTTTCTAGGGCTGATTCTCAGGCACCAAGGCTGTATGATAATCAGGAATCAAACAGCCATAACCCTTTAGGATCCCTTAGAGATGGCAGCTGAGAGAAGTTAGAGGGAAGTTTCACAGAACTTTATATCAGCTGTGGGGTGGAGGCTGCAAGCACATCGAGGTGGCACCAGTGGGGAAGTCTCCCTGTCGGTCCTGGGGTGTGCAGGGCACACCTCTCCTGTGTTCTCCATTTGCAAGGGGATGTGACGTGTGAGACATGATAAACATTCACACATCCTGAAGATTCCTGTTTAAATTGTGCAATCGTATTTCCTACCCATAGTCAGGCTTTCTTTATATTCTATCTGATCTTTAAACAAAATAAAGTTATAAACCCATGTATATATTAAATTTATGTGGAAAAGTTTTATTTCTACTTCTTTTCATGTAAAATTCTTGATTTCATCCATTTTCCAAGTGGTGTACAATTATTCTTACCTGTTATTTCAACATAATTTTAAGGGAATGATAAAAAATGTATAGATAATTCTGCATAACATGATATCTCAGAAATTGGTACTAATATACATGCATGCTTATTTCATCACATGCAAATGTTTCAATACAAAAATCTTCCAAAATTAACCTCAGAGTCAAACTGAGGTCATTCTGAAGTTCTTACCAAATGTTACATATATTTTTCTATTAATTATTTTATTAATATGCATTTTAATGTATATTGCATACTACACATATCATACAATTTATGTTGTCATTAACAACATTGCATAGACGTAGCTATTGATATCAAGAGGCTCAAAGATTTTTTTTTAAGTTTAAAAAAACCATGCTCTCAAGCAATTCCTGATTAGAATTACATAAAGTGAATTCCTTCAAAAAATTAATTATGTGGCTACTCTGATGAAATGCTGAAGAATTTTTAGATGGAATCACATTTTAAAACTTTATAAAATCAATTTATTAATGGAATTTTACAACTCTAAACAAACTGAAAATTTATCTCAATCTCATATGTAAGCATGGCGTAATTTCGACCAAGGTGAAAAAAGATCAAAGGATACAAAAGGTCACCATATGCGCAGTAGTGTTATATTTATTTTACTCAAACAATTCAACATTATTGACAATGGCTTCAAGAGAAAATGCTGTACAAAGCTGATGCACTGTACAATTTCAGAGAGTAAATAGAAAATAAGAAAGACTATTCAACACTGAACTAGTGCAGGCTGGGAGGCTTAAGGAAGCTTGTGTGTGAACTGCCTTTGAAGCGATATTTCGTAATATGCGAATCTCAATGTTGCACTTATAAATGTGATTGTTATGTGTTCGTTAATTGTTGAATGAGAGTTCCAGATAACATACAATAATTATGCACATTGGGTGTATGTTCTGAGTCATAATATAATTATTAGTCATTAGGTCAACCGATAGAAAGCATGTGGACAAAACAAACAGAATGAGACGTCATTGGTCTTTTCCATTTTATGCAGTGAGCGTTATAGGCAATTTCTTCCTTCTGAAACCACAAGAGGTAATTAACTGCACCACAACTGTTGCTCATGTGTGTATGTGTGTGTGTGTGTGTGTGTGTGTGTGTGTGTGTGTGTGTGTGTGTTGTCTTAGTCACATTCTTGTCTGGTTACACAGTGTTTAACACCCACACCTCCAAGGGCGAGGCGTTCATCTTGGCTCACATTTATTTATTTTTTTAAATTTTGAAATGAAAAAAGAACAAAAACACATTTTATAAGTCCCAGTCCTCCATTGTCTGCTGAGTGCAGGTAGAGGCAGCGTGGTGGGAGGAAGGAGCAATGCTGCTCATGAGACAGTGCCCAGGAATCAGAGAGTGGGATCAGGAGCGGACAGGAGATAAACCTCCCCAGGCCTGGCTCCTGCTCACCACCTCTTCAGGCAGACCCCACCCCAACTTCAGATTTAGCTCTAGATTCATCTGTGGACTGACCCAGCCATGGACATACTGCCCCTATGAACAGTCACTGCCTGGGAGCTCCCCTTTGCAGGCTTGAGGCTTTGGGGGGACAAGCAGATTTGAACAATCTTTATAATGCATTTGTTTGCTGTTCCCCAAATTTCATTTTCAGTGAAGATAAAAAAAAAAGAAAAACTCATCAAGTTGGTATCAGTGAATTTAGGATATTTTTCAACTTTTCTTTTCTTTCTTTTTTTTTTTAATCAGGGATTGTATTCACAATCTCATGCTTGCCAGGCAGGCGCTTATGCTGTTGAGCTAAATCCCATGTCCCCTCCACCCAATTTAGGATATTTTTGATACTGGGGAAAGTGATTCTAAAACAGTGATCAACATCTTTCATTATCTCACTGATACGCTCTGTGATTATCACAATGGAAGAAAAAACTGAGGCTCATTTCAGACCACCGAACTGACTGCTGGTGACCGTCCATCAGTTGCGCTCTTGAAGCTAATGCATTCGTATTGCCCAAGAGCTTTCTGACTTCAACCTTCTGTGCTGATGATACCTGCTTACGGGGAGATCACATTGGTTCCCTTCCAAATTCTTTCGCACTCACTTTCCTCTCAGGTCTGTCCCTGACTTGAGGGATGCTGCATTCTCGCAGCTTGCACTTTGGTTGTCATTATCTTGTCTTTCATTCTTCCCTTTCTTTTTATTTGAAAAAGAAAAAAGAATAAAAACTATGATACAGAATTTCAAAATAAAATAATAGGAGATGAACACTGGTTAATATATTGCATATTGTTTTCTTCAAAGTAATCGGTCAGATTACAAGATATAGTCATGAAGAATTGATCAAACAATGAAAGCACAAATAGTTCTTTTTGATGAACCAATAGAGATTTGAAGTTGCATTCTTCCCTTTTAAAAAAATTAAAATAAATTTATACAACAAAAACTCTTGCTATATGTGAACATTACACTGTTTGATGGCTGACCACTTTCGTGCCACAGATAAAAGACTTTTACCCATTAAACAATTAGAACCTACTCTCTCTTCCCTATAGTGCCTAAGAAGCATTACTTGTTTTTGCTTCCATAACTTTGTCTGTTATAAAAGTTCCTAACACTCCCTTTTGCATATATATCCATTCCCTTAGCTTAATCTTTCTGAGGCTCATCCATGGGAGCATTTATGGAGTATATTTATTAAGCACATTAAACAGATGGCCCACATTTCCTACAGCCCTATTGAGAATCTGAGTTTGTGCAGCTGTATTGATGTTACATATTTCATGACCCAATTTACATAGTGGCTTATATTTTCCTTCATAATGACATTTTTAAAATGAGTAGAATAGCCTTAAGTTACATTCATAATATTCAGTCAAGTCACAAAAAATGTATCCATGTTTAAAGCTTTCTGGGTGCCCATGGTAACATAACAAGAGGGAAAAGCACGCAGAGAATAAATAAAAATTTGTCCTAGAGCTTGTGCCATATGACACCTTTGAAGGAAGCTCTCAGTGCTGACCTTTTCCTAAAATTGTGGTGTCCAAATTTTAGTACCAGGGACTGATTTCATGGAAGACAATTTCTCTGGAAAGCAAGGATAGTTGAAGGCTTTTCAATGACTCAAGAACACTTTAATTATTCTGCAGTTGTTTTCTATTACTATTATCACATTGTAGGGAAGAACGAGTGGCAGCATTAAGACATGGGGTTTGTGTTCATGAATCCATTTAGGGCTGATGGGAGAGATCTTAAATTTATTGCTTACCTCCAGTCTATACCAGTACTTTTGTGGCAGTCTCAAGATATTTTACCTCGACTTTAATCCTGAATGTATGGAGAATTGGCTATGTATCAAATGCTCTTTCTTTCTAGCCATCATCATTTGTGTGGACAAAGTGAGTTCACCTGGACTATTCACAAATGGATTACACATCATTCCTTCCAATGAGAGGGAGTCATTTTTGGTCGGGAATTAATGGTCAGCTATTGAAATCTGAGATAGGTTGTCATGAACCAGTTTGACAAATGTCCCTGACTTGGGTGCTTTCAAAATTCCTGCTTATGCTTTCAACTGTCAAAAATCCCAGTACTCATTTGCTGTCTCCATAAGTCCATTTTAGCTTTGAATGTAACCAGTTATCTACCTGCTTGAACACAGTTGTCATTCTCCTCTGATGTGACAGACTGAGTTCTTTGAGCCAGTTAAATAGGACACACGAATGAGCGAGTTTTGGGAAACTTCCTGCCTCCCTGAAATGTGCTGCTGCTGG
>RJWM01052031.1:0-10241 GCA_004363535.1 Dasyprocta punctata | reverse complement strand
AGACAACACCCATACACTTGCATTATAAAGCAATGCAAGTAAATTAAATGATTGATTACCCTGCTTTCTTGCTCATTTGAATTTTTCTCATGAAATTGAAGGTAGCAATATTGAGTTGTCTATTCTTCAGGCTAATAGAATGCCACTAACTTTTTGATGAATAAAGTAATAAATTAAAGACTGAGGTAATCAACCCTAAACTGTTTTACTTGCCCTGCAGAAAATATTGTTCTTTGCTATGCTTCCAAGATCTTTTGAATTGTCAACATCATTCAAAACATTTCTTATGATTTCATCAGGGATGCCATTTGTTATTGTCTCGATTACTTCTCACACTGTCCTGCTCCATGCCTGAACCAAGTGAACTAACTTGACTGCATGATTGTGGGTTAGTGTCTGGAATAACTCTCAGCTCTATAACAGGTATAGGTTCCAAGGTGGTTTTGTTTCCACTACGTTGTTCCTTTTCTCTGCCTACCTTCCTGGGCTGTTTACAAGGGATCAGGAAATTGCCTCAGATTCTGATTTATACTCTCCAGTTTTCTGACTATTATTTTTTCTTGTTTGTGAGCTCCACCAATGACAATAAATAAAGCAATCCAAATATCTCAGAAGATGAACCCTCTCTGTTTTCTGTCAACAACTGGCTACAAACCTGATTGTATCCAGGTGGACTCCACATTTCAGAAACCAAACAATCCCACCCACCTGTCTCTAAGTAGCATGACTGCTGGAAAACTCCAGCTGCTGGGCCCCATCCAGCTGATCTGAATCTCATAACATCAATTTAATCCCAGATGGAGAATGAATTTGCTCCATCTATTTGGACCTTGAGTCAGATTCCTGCCACCTTCCTTGGAAGCCAACTTTCCAACTGAGTAAGTTCCCCTGCCAATTCTTTACTTATTTTTCTCTTCCTGCAGGCCAAATAACTGAGGACCCATTTTGCCACATGACTTGCTCTATCAAGTTTATTACAACACATAATTTCAGCAGACTGATACTCTCTTCTTTCTCTCTGGCATCCTTTCTTGATACAGTGTCAATTAAAAAAATACCTTGAGAAATTCTAGTTTTCTTTGATACTTTGGGCTCTTTTCCAAGTCTCTAATGCCCCAAAACAAAATTATGTGGAAATTTCTACAGCTTTAACACCAAGTTTAGGCAAAAAAAAAAAAAAAAACAGTTTATTTTGTATATAATCTTCCAGTGGACCAAAACGAAGGGTACTATTGCAGCAAAATTCTCTCTCCCAACATATTTCTGCACCCCTCCCACAAATTTACCTTTTTCCTATTTTCTCTTTTTTCATTCTCATTCAGTTTCTTTTTAATTCCATCTTAGTGCTGCAATAAATATTTTCATAGTATAAATTTGGATTGTTTATTTGGAGAAATACTTGTGGGACACATTCCTTAAACTGGACTTGTGTAGACTGTTGAACACTTCTTAAGCAGTGTGATGACACACTAAGAAAACACTTTGCTTTCCCTTCCCTGTGAAAGGAACAGTCATCGTTATACCCTGAATTACGTGAGGAGTCACTGGGGTTGTGAGAATGAATGGTGGAGAGGACACAGGAAAGAAAAAGCAAACAATAAAAGAAAAGAAGTAAAGAGGGAACTGGAAGTCTTTCAGGCAAAGGAGAGGAACAGTTGGTAGGGAGAAAAATATTTAACCTATGCCCAAACACAATGGCATTCACTTCCAAATTTAAAATTGTCCTTGATTGTGGCTGAAAACCCACAACTATTTTTTATAAATCTTCTTTTCATGATCATAGTCTTCTCAGGCTGACATAATTACCTCTTGGCATTTCATCAGCACTTGGCAAACTGCAAAAACATTTTATTTCCAGAAAGGAATCTAAAGCCTTTTATTTTTTAATACATGGCAGGTGGCGAGCTATTAACCAACTTTTTTCCTGAAGAATGATATAATTAACCCGAGTATGCTACATCCTCACTGCTGCGTGTCTGTTACTGAATTTTTAAAAAGTCAGTCTTCATTCAATCATAAGCCAGCATTTAAAATTATTATTTATTCATAACTCTAGTTTCTTGCCAAAACTACCCCAAGTTCCCTTTCCCATAATAGCTGTTCGTTATTTTCACTCAATTTCACCCTTGCAGCTTTGTTATCAGGCCACATGAGGATAGCTCTCTGGGGAGAGGGATTATCAACATAGGTAGGCTGTGTCTTTCTGAGAAGCAATTTGTCTTTTGATTTCATGTTCCCATAAGGACATGAACATGTTAAGTTTTTTGGGGAAGTGTGGTACAGTTGAATGAAAATAGCAGACCCTTTGCTTGGTCTCAGTACAAGTGGTGTGTAAGGAATTGCTCACCATGAATTCAGAGGAATGGGTCATTCTTGGAGTTCAGCCTTGAAGTTTAATTATATCAAGTCAGTAGGGGATCAGGGGTTGGTAAACTAAAAAGTAACCAAGTTCTTAACAGTCTGTTTTATAAATGCAATACCAATTAGTTCACTTACAATGAGAAATGTGCTTTTCGTTGTTGTTCAGATGTTTGTTTTCCACCCACATGACCTCAACGAAAAGAGAGAGAGAAAAAAATAACAAAAACAATGATACAGAATTTCTTAACAATATAATAGGAAATTAACAATGGTTAATATATTGCATATTGTTATCTTCAAAGTAGTTGCTCAGATTACAAGATATAGGCATGCAAATTGGTCAAACAATATTGATCAAACAATATAAGCACAAAGCATTCTCTTCAACAAGCTAAAAGAAATTAGTAGTATAATTGTCTTAGATATCGTGTGTGTGTGTGTGTGTGTGTGTATATATATACATTTTTTCTTTTCCCTTTCATCTTTTCTCCTTTCCCACATCCTAGTTATTCTTTCCTTTTGAGTAGTTTCTTTCCCGCTCACAATACCTATTGGAGATATTTGGATTTTAGTTACTCTTTCAACTTCCTACACTAGAAAGACTATATGATATTTATGCGTGTAAGACTGATTTATTTCACTTATAAATATGGTCTCAAACTGTATCCATTTATCTATAAAAGCCTCAAGTTTATTCTTTATAGTTGAGTGTTATAAAAGACTCATCTTCTCCATTAGCCAGGTAACCTCTGTAGAGAATGAAGGTAGTTTTTGAAAACAATTATTTATTAAAACATAACTACACAAGTGTGAACTCAGAGTAAGCAGGAAATAACATGATAAAACAATAGTACCTGTCACTGTGCTGCTATCTTTACTCTGCACCAGAGCCTGCGAATTTTTCTCTGTGTAGCTCCGCATACATTGAGTAATGCAGGCTGTGGTCTTGCTGCATCTGTTCAACTTTGTCATTGCAGAGTAAAGAGCCAACTGTGGAAAAGGCAAATGAACAAAAGGGCAAGACTGATTCCCAAATATGAGTGCATGCACACACACACACACACACACACACACACACACACACACACACAGGAATTGAACCCAGGGTCTTTTGGCTGAGATACATCCTCAGCCTTTTTCATTTTTAAAAATTTTGAGGTACAGTTTTGCCATATTGCTAAATTGCCCAGGCTGTGTTTGAACTTGCGATTGTCTTGTCTAACATGAGGATATGGCAAATACAGCAATCTCTAGATCTCAATAGTTTTCTGTGCAAAAAGTATGGGCTCCCTGCTGATGGCAACTAGATCAAGTAGGCTTTAAGTATGACCTGCTGGCACCACTGTTAGAACCCAGAGTCCCACTATTTTCACTCTATCAAAGTTCTCACCTACGGTGTCTTCTTATGTTGACCCCCAGGACTGTGCTGTCCACCAGTAATAGCACCTTTTCATTACCTCCCAGAAGAATGTGGGAAATTCTGGGATCCCAGAATGCTTTGTGGACCATCTTAAGGCAAGGACATGCATAACCACCACATGCTTTGTTGAAGGTACCTTTGTGCTAGATTCTGCATTGATTCTTGGAGACTTTCTTTCAGTATACTCCAGAAACATGACTAGCTTCAATGGACTCACTCTCTTGCACCTATTGAAACACTTTATGTACAAAAAAACTTCTTTTTTTTCAGATTTAGGCACATGATAAGAACTCTTATTCCTCTGTATGCATCCTGTTCTCTGGCCTCTTCTCTGCCACCACCCTCCCCACTCAACCACCAGTACTAAAAGCAGCAGCTTCTCTCCCACCCACTCTTCCCCTCTCCCTCCTCTCCTTCTTGATAAGCACCATAAGAAACTAGAACTCTGTCCAACATTATAGAGCTTATTCATGCTTTACCTCAAAAGAAGACAAAATCATAAAGGAAAATCTTTTGTTTTAAGAGTATGACTTTCAAGATTCTTGTCTTTGGTAAATTTCTATTTGTAGTATCCAAAGATGAATATTAATTCACTTTCTCTTCTGACATTTTTAATTTTTTTCTGAAATGCCTAAATTTAGCTAAGACATTAAATGTGGATATATAGCACAAACATATTGAAAGTATATTTATTGTTGCAGTATCTCCCAATATACTCAAAGACTTTTGTAATTACCATATTCCTAAAATTATTTTCATTCTTTATAGTTTAAATTGTGTTTCCTGATGACCTAAAGAAATAAATATGTAAGTTATTTCCAAATGGATAGTTGTACTGCACAGACACATTATTTCACAAGTCATGGATTCTTTTTATAGCGATAATAGAAAATTACACAGTTTTACCTCGTCAGTAGATTGTATTTCGATCCTGATTCCTGGACTTAGACATATACATTTGGGAGGAGTACAGACATTATTTATAAGTAATTATGTAAGATAACAAAAGAAGAATAAGAATATACACAGTCAGAGTCCCTGGGTTAGAATTCAGGTCACTGAATTGAAACATTGTGATTTTCTCAAACATAAAAAAAGATAAAAAAAATTCTGGTCCCGAGGAAAAAAAGATCATTTTATTCCTTTTAGTAAAGAAAGTTTGGTCTAATTATACTTCAAATTACAAGTTATTCTGAGGTTTCTTTTTTTTCTAGCACTTTTGACCGGTTTTGTGATATGTGAACCTTTTCAAAATTCCTACTCATTAGAACGCAACAGACTCATAATGCTTTGAAAATGTCCTCATATTTGATTAAAATATGCTGATTTTATTTTTCTTTTTATGACTTGTTTCCTGCTTCTTTTGATATGATTTTGTTACATCATTCATAAATCATAAACTCTTGCTTCACATCATGTGTATTCCTGAGATTATCCCTTTTACTCTAACTTGAAAACAGAACCAACCTTTTTATAAATTCTGGAAACAAACACCATTTATGTTATACTTAAACTACTGATAGTATAGCCATTATTGGCTTATCCTACATTATGATATGTGGAGAATGGGTGTTGTAGCATAATTGCTGAATCTTTGTATAAACAGAGTAAAATATCAAATATACTATTTTTGAGACAGTCGCCTATTGCTTCCAAAGTACAAAGAAATATTTTCGCAACTGTTAC
Source organism: Dasyprocta punctata (assembly GCA_004363535.1). Taxonomy (NCBI): domain Eukaryota; kingdom Metazoa; phylum Chordata; class Mammalia; order Rodentia; family Dasyproctidae; genus Dasyprocta; species Dasyprocta punctata. Next base: position 4,774 of record RJWM01052031.1, on the reverse strand, counting down.
TTATTGGATGTTGAGGGTGTCTCAGTAAAAGCTCAAGGATAGTTTGTTGGACACAAATACAATGACATTGAAATAAATTCTATTCTTTTGGAATTCTGAGCACTTTCAGACCTCATTTGTGTTAGGCAGCTTTTGTCCCTATGACAAAATAGTGATAAAAGCAACTTCAAGGAGGAAAATTGGAAACTGGCTTACAGTTTCTGAGGTTTCAGTTCATGGTCACTTAGCTCCATTGCTTCTGGGGCTACTGTAAGACAGAACATGATGGCTGAATGCCGTTATAGAGGAAAACTGCTAAATTCATGAAAGGGGAAGAGAGAAGAGGGGAGATACGCATTGTGCATTGACTGGTTTCCTCCTTCCACTTTGCTTTCATCTGGGTCAGCAACCTGTTGTACACTGTCTTCTCCCCGCTCAGTTTGCTCTACCATGTGCCAATTGTCTCAGGAAACAATCTCATAGACACATCCAAAATTATGCTTTACTAATTTCCTAGAGATCTACCAATTCAGGCAAATTGACAATCAAAATTAAATATCACACTGCTCTTAGAGAGATAATGAAAACATGCAGCCCTTCCATCATCTATCTATCCCATGTTCCTCTTCACAGTACAGTGTTTATTAGGGGAGGCAAACCTTATCACTTTTCCACTTTCTTGAGAGTTCTTTGCATTTTGCATAGTAATGGATACTTTCTGCCTTGTTAATCACCTCAGACTAGCCCAGCAGATCACTCTAATTTTCTTACTAAGCAATGAGTGAGCATTACTGAAGTCTCATGAATATATTCATTTTTCTTATAAAAACAGAGAGAGAGTCTGTTTTTTCCTCCACTAAGCTATCAGTGCTGCTACAGCCTCTGGAGGTGTGATAAACACACACATGCTTGTTAAACCCTTTCCATAGTAATGCTATTCACATATAAATGAGCCATGTAGAGTTTTTAAAAGATTCTTTTGATTCATATGTACATAGACATGTGCTATATTTTTCTTTTAATAAAATAAGGTCTTTGTTCATAACATTGTTCACAATCTCATTTATAACATCTCTCCTCCATTTCCCTTGGTAACATGATTTTATGAGCAGTTAGGAAGGTCTTTCTGCTTTTCACATTTGCTTGCTGATTCAAAATGCCAGTTTCAGATTTTCCATCAACAAAAATAGTGAACAAATAAGAAATAACCTCTTCCTCATAGTATGGTTATGAGGATTAAATGCAGTAATACATTCAAGACCATATTTACTCAAAAATACCTACCAGAAATTCCCAAGGCCCAATAAACCTCACTTGCCTTTTTCTCCTACTCTTTTCATTCCAGTTACAAAAGGAAGTGCCATCTCTTCTGCAGCTATTATATTAAAGAAAAATGAGATTTTCCATTTAGGCAAAACTTCTCTAGCTTAGAAAGTAGCCAAACACACAGGACAGCACTAAACACAAGCACCAATTGTATAGGTGACGGGGGCTGTAGTCAGTACGATAAATAATAAAAGAATACAAGTTTAGCAAAGAAGAGTTTAATTGGAAATTGTAGTACCTCCATCTGTTCTAACATCTTTTATTGAGTCCTGATATTATTGCCTCAGGCAGATAAACTTTCAGCTAATCTGAACGAAGTGAAGTGTGACATTAATTGTTATATTTGAGCTCTTACCAGAATAGAAATTGTGCAGCTAGTCATATGCTATATGAAAGATCTCAGGTATTCTTTTTTTTTTCTCTCTCAATTTTCAGGAGATTATTCTTTCTAGGGTACACTCACGTGTCATTAAAAAATAAATTTTTTTCAAAGCCTAATTTCTTGCCTGGGCCTTATTTCATGTGAGAGAAAAGGATGCAACCATACCAATCTACTAAAAAGAGGAAGTTGTTACAGCACTGTTTTTCTGAGTGCAAGGCCAAGCAGACCTGAAAGTACTGTGTTACTTTGGGAAAAGTACAACTTGCCATGAAAATATTAGTCTTTGTAAGAACTGAACTCCTAGAATGAAAGTAAATTAAGGCAACATTTAGAAAGTAATAGTACAGACAGAAAGCTCTACCAGTAGGAACTATTATTAATATTTACCAGAAAAACAGGCTTATGGAGTTTAAAAGAAAGTCACAACTAGCAAGTGGAGTCAAACTTATCTTTTTTTCCCTTTCAAACATGGTTAATTATACTGCTCCTCTCTAGTTCATGAGTAATACACACAGAGGACAATTACTAGCATCAAATTATTAACAGGAAAAGCGTGCTTCGGAAGCTGAAGGATGGCAGTGTTTGGGAGGCATGTAGACACATCCTGGCCCATTTACTCCATCAGTAAAATAAAATGTGAAAATAAAATTGAGAGAAATTCTAAAAAACCCTTAGAGAGCTAAAATCTTAGAATGTACTTTAATTATATTTATGCTTATCTATAGTAGACAAGTAAGAAACAGAGAGCCACAAGCCTTGGGAGCCTGCTTTCCTCCTCTCTTCTCTTCTGCCTTTCCCGTGTCACGGATTTTCATACACAGATGCATAAGAAACTTATGTCTGTGGAGCAATTTTCCAAGTAACTGAAAAGAGAATGTGAAGAAGAGAGTATTTAAAGTCTTCGGGGAGGAAGGAAACTATGTTTCATAGCTTAAGGCCACATTCTCGGAATTCTTTCAGAATTGCGATGATACCATTATTTACTTGATTTATAAGCTCCTTTAAGGCAGAAGTGGTAACTTATTGTACTTTGTATTCCCAGCAAGCAGCACAGCAAAGAAAACAATAAATGTTTACTGTTAAAAGAGAACATACACACACATATTCACACACACACACACACACACACACACACACACACACACAATGACTGATAGTGAATTCCTGCACCAAAAAAATTTTCTTGCAAAATTGCTGGTAACTGAGGCAACTATGATGAGTTTCAAGAGTGAACTAGAAGTTCCAGATTTTGAAAAAGGAACAAGAAAAGAATTAAAATTCTACTTAAGAGGCCAATAGATAGAAAAAAAACCCAGAAAATTATGTCAACAAAAGCAAAAGAATTTTTAAAAGAGGAAAATAGATACTGTAGAATCCTACAATAGGATCAAATAAGATACCCAAGGGAAAGCATCCAATGCATCAGGCAACAAGGAGGACACGCATTTCAACAAAGAAAAGAAAATGGTTGTCTTTAATACAATTATAGTTTACTGAAATATCACCTAACATGTCTAAGTCATCACATGAAAAATCAAGTTACTATAGTGAATACATTCATTCATCATAAGTAGAAACTAAGCATTTATTATGTAGAACTGTCCCAGACCCTGGGGATAAAGATCAGGTAAATATCATGCATTTTCAGGACACCACTCACTTAATTTATCATTCTTCATAATTTTGGGATTCCACCAAAAATTACCTCAAGGAACTTTCAGGAAACAGATATTTCCTAGATCCTAGCCCAAAGTGAGTGAATGTAAATCTTCCAGTACAGGACCAAAGTATCTATATTTTAGCTCTCCCAAAGACAATTTTAATGCACATCAATGTTTTAAAATATTTTCACATTATTCTTCTAGTAACCATAATATAAAGACAAATCTGTGGTTTCCATTTTTAGTTCAGAAAAAGGGAGACCTAAGATTATAAATTCTCAGGCCCAAATCCAAGAAATACTGGGCAGAACACTACAATTATGCTTCTGGAGAAAAAAGGATGACAGAGACCTTGGTTCTGTGGTAAAAGAAAAACTTACACAAACGAGAAGTCACAATGGTTACATGAAGAGTGAATGTTTCAAAGAAGTTTTGAAAACCAGCATCTTCTACACATGGGAGCAGATAACTGTTCTAGGTACAACAGGCTAAGGAGAGAGAAATGCTAAAAATGAAAACATGGAGATTGGGAGGAGATAAGCCTTAAGTGACAGTGTAGGACTTAAACGGGTCAATAGCAAAAATAAATTGCTCATCTGACATTTTTCTTCAACAACACCCCAAAAAGTTTTCAAAAAGACCTACATTATAGGAAGTATTAAAAATGCTATCTTTTCATTCTGATCGTGACAGAATTCTTCAGTGCTATTGGTCTTGATTCCAAAAATCAATCAACATATTAGAAACTGCAGCAAACTTACAAATATTTACAAGGCGAAAAGGAGATAAACTCAATCTGCTTAAATCAATAGCCATATTGTGCAAAAAACTGAATGAGGAAAACTTCATCTTGATCACATAACACAGAAAAGATATCCCATTGTCTGAGCTACAGAATGAGCGGTGTTATATTTCAAACTCCTGTTTTTCATACGTGTGGATAAGATGTAGAATAAAATACTCTAAAACAAAAACCCAGAAAATTCAAATGTAAATAAGAAGCACAATCATAAAAATAGAAAGCAAATCTTATACTAAAATTATACCACTTTATATAAAATGCAAATCAGAAGAAATCCATTAACAAACATTGTCAGACTGGATTCAGTAGTTAAGAACCAACTGAATACTGTTTATAAGAGACACACTTTAAGTTTGTAGATACTGGAGGGTGGGATATGGCTCAGTGGTACAGCACCTGCCTGACAAGCATGATGTTCGATTCCCAGTACCGTAAAGAAGAGTTTATAGATACTGACAAATTAGTAAGAAGAAAAAGATACCAAGACAATACTCATAAGGCAATGAAACAGCCATATTAATATCTAAAATATCAGGGTAGGAAGTATTACAGAACAAAAATTGATTATTATATGCTAATAGAATGTTAATTTATCAATAAAAATAACAATTTGAATATTATATA
>RJWM01052030.1:0-10233 GCA_004363535.1 Dasyprocta punctata | reverse complement strand
TCTTGTGTATGAACAGAGCCCCACATTCCATGGCACTGTCTTCTTTTACTCCTTAAAAAATGCTTTACATACCTTATTGTGATTTCCTTATGGCTATGTTCATAATCTTGAGCTGTGGCCAGTGGAAACAGAAAGAAGGACCCTCTCCCGTGGTAAATTCAAAGGCCACTCCGAACTTGTAGCAATTCCTTCGTGAGTCCGGGAGTGTCCAGTTTGGGCAATGGGATAATAAGAATAAAAGAAATGAGATGGTTTCAGATTATGTTCTAATGCCAGATGCAAGACATTCTCTTTATGAAGCCTTCTCAGATTTTGATTTCGTTTCTTTGAACTCAAAATTAAATTTGAAGCGACTCCCTTATTCTATATGTGAATTCAAGTCTCAACTTGTAATTCTCACTATTTATTTAGTTAGTTTTCATTTCTCTCCAACCTTCATTGGTGAATGCATAAAACCCCCAGATATATATGTAAGCATATCCTTATATATGTCACTTATAATTTAGGTGACAAATGTGCTCCATTCTGATGCCATTTTTCAAACTTAAACAGAGGCATACGAAAAAGACTCTGGACATCTGTGGAGAGACAAACATCCCTCGACTGCAGTTATGCTTCCCACCTAAGGAAAAAACATTAATTACTGTTATGGTATAGATTTTCTAGATTATAAACCATAGTATGGTTTTGTCAGAGGTTTATTTCTTGTGAAGCCAATAAAGCCTTAGCTTGAGGACTCTTTTGTTGATATGGGCCTCTTCCAAGGCCCTACACCAAGTTCTGCTTTTGTAATTTTTATTTAAAAACAAAAAAAGAAAGGAAAAACATACCTAAAATTGTACAAAAAAGCCTAGATCTATTCCAAATGTCATACAAATGTTTTTGTTCTCAAAAAGCAGAAACTATTGCTGAAAACATCAAAGATACCTGTTAGCATTGATAACTGTATTAGTTCTCACTATTTACATTTCTCCCTATAGATATTTCACAAACAGTATGTCAGCCTGCACAGTGACTGTGCAGCATAAGAAACCACTGGAGAGGTACAGCAATAAATAGGGAGACAATAGTGATTCAACACATGATCTGATTTGCTCTAAAATATTTTTGTTTATATGACATCATGCATCAGTAGAATGCAACAGCTACTTTTAAAAAATCTTTTACATATCACTAGACACTAAATGAAAATCGATAGAATAGCAAAGTGAGTTGGCATATGGCTTTTAAATTGTTTATTTACTTATAGGTCATGTTATGTCAAAACACATCTGAATTTAAAACACCAAATAATCCATTTACAAGTAAGGTAATAGTCTGTCAAGCTTGCATGCTGGGAACATTAGTGGAAGATGAATTAACCAATCAACAAGGTAGTTAAATGTTAGTAGCTCTAACACCTGAGAGGGTGAGTGTTAATTCAAATACTGTTAAATGGTATTCATGGGATAAGAGAACTATACCTCAAACTTTAAAAATAACTCAAGTATAGAATGGCCCAAAAATGCTTCCTTGGGATATTAATAGCATTGCCACAGTTTCACTTCTTAGTTGAGGAGAATTTCTGTTCAAGACATTTAGTGTGTATATGAATATTTTGTGAATCTGGTCAATAGGAAGCATTTTCCATAAATGTATAAACCTCTGAGTGCTTACTAATCTCAGTATTTCAGGCTTGGATTGCTCAGGGGTCTCTCACTGTATGCAGGGTGGTTCCATCTATCTGGTGTAAATTCACATTTTCTAATCTGAGGAGACTAACATGGGAAATAAGAATACACATTAATTATATTGCAAGGAAAAGCGAATTGCCAAGTGTTTCCTGAACACTTGTGTCCTATAGGTAGTCTATTTTTGCTTGCAGCAGAGCTACAAAAACATGCAAATTAAAAATAAAAAAGAAAAGGTATGGTATCAGAAAATAAGTAGAATTATAGAATCCTAAAAATTAAGAGCTAAGATTCCTGTTATTTAGTTGGTGCTAAATAAGCTTTATTTCTCTTCATTGTACTCAGGTTTGAATTGAGGGCCTTCACACTAACCTACAGCCCCAGTCCTTTTGTTTATTTGTTTGCTTGTTTGTTTGTTTTGTGACAGGGTCTTGCTAAATTACTAGTCACTCAGGATGGATTCCATTTTGTGATCCTCCTGCCTCAGGCTCCGACAAAGTAGGATTACAAGCATGTACCACTGTGCCTGACTTCAGTTAACACTTTCATTGAGTGAATGAGAGAAAGAAAGAGGCAGTCAACCCTGGTGTCAGATGCCTATAATCCCAGTTCCTTGGTAGCCTGAGGCAGGAGGATTAAAAGCTCAAGGCCAGTCTGAGTAACTTAGTGAGAGCCTGTCTTTCAAAATAAAATATCAAAAGAGCTAGAGATGCAGCTCAGTGATAGTGCATGCCTAGATTCAATCCTCAGTATTCCAGAGAACAAGTGTGTGTGTGTGTGTGTGTGTGTGTGTGTGTGTGTGTGTGTCAGAAAGAGACACAGAGAGAGAGAGAGAGAGAGAGAGAGAGAGAGAGAGTATAAAATACTCTGATTTTTGGAGGGACAGATTCTTTGCTTTTGCGTTTTGTTTCTTTTGTTTTGTTCCATGGCTTCCTCAACCAATCAAATATGGACCAAGTGCAATTTCTGCAAAGTCATTGAATACACGTGCCTCTATGATTCTTCTTTGATGCCTTCATGGCTCTTTTGACTGGGGACATGCTTTCTATCAATACACCTCCCTCACGTCAGCATCTCCTCCTGCCCACAGCTGCTGCAACTCTTTTCCAGTGATCGCTAACTTTATTCATATTCAGTGCAAGTCTGGGAGTTCTCTACTAACCTTTTTCTCTCAGCTCATCCACCTAACTTATTTCAAAGTTGTTTATTTTGCTTCACAAGTTTCTAAATCTGAACACACTTCATTTTTATCACCATCTGAATCAAGCTATCATGTTCTCTTACCTGAATAAACACCCTGACCTGCTAACTGATCGACTGTGTTCATTTTCACACTCTTTCTAGAGTAAAACAACTTTCCCCAGAGATACATTGAACCATGTCAACCCCACCACTCTCTATGTCCAAACATTTTAATGGCTTCTGTACTGATCAACATTTTTGTGGCTGCAACCAAATACTTGATAGTCACAGTTTAAAGGAGAAAAGATTTATTTTGGTTCACGACTTCAGAAGGTTCAGTGCATGATTTGAAGCCTAGAGACAGAAACAGTATGCAGAAGGATGTGGTGCAGCAAGGCTTCTGCCAGGAAGCAAAAAACAAGGGGAGAGAACCAGAGAGGAAAAGGCCAGGGACCAGATATGGTCCCCAAGATCATGCCCCCGACACACTCACATGCACCCAGAAGTGTGTTTTACTAATTTTCTTAATCCAGTCAAGTTGGCAACAAAGAATAACTTTCACAGATTCATTGGAATAAAATTTGACATCTGGCACAACCTGTTACGTATTACATGCTTGACATCTATTTCCCAATTACTGGTATTGAACTTTGTGAGGCCCCTTGCTTCTCCTGACTCTAACCTCATTAGAATTCTCCCTTTATTTCTGTGGTCACACAGCACTTACTTTATGCAAGAATCACCCTTTTCCAATCCTTTTGAATACTAGATCACACTTCTTGTGAGAATTCTTTCTTGCTAACGCCTGACCAAGTGTACACAGTCTTTCTTCTATGGTTTCTCAGAGTACTATTAATCTCTCCTCAGCATTAACTATCAAAATTGGACATTCATTTTATCAAAGCTTTAGACATAGGTTAACTAGTGATAATGATTTAAATCAAGGAGATGGCGATAAGGAGCGATTTCAGTCCTCAGTGTAAGTTCAACTCTATTAATCAATTGCAGTTTTAAAGAGCAAAGGTGGGAAATCTCAGGCCGTCTCTATCTGCTAATTGTCTTTGTCTAAATAAAAAGTAAAACTCATCATATCTTTATGGCAAGAGGTAACTGACAATGTGGAATAAAGCTCTTGCTCAAGTTGGGCTCCTGTTTTCCCATAGTCTGAGCTCAGACACCCTACCATTTTTGTTCACATTTCAAAGAGTTGGCTCCTTGGTCCTTGAGAAAATCCATCTTGGATTATAAGATACACAGATAAGAGAGGTTTTAAAAAAAGATTCACCTGTCCAAGAGGCAGTATAAATTCTAAGAAAGGAGAGGTCTTTAGAGTCCAGAGACAGCAAGAAGCCTGTCTAATATTCAGTCAAGGTGTGGGAACATTTAGGCTACCTTGATCAATTTGTTACCTAATGAAGTTGTTCAATAGCTTCATTATATGTAAAATTTAATTCAAAGTATTTACTACACCTGTAAGTTTCAGGAAGCTTTGAATCCTTTCCCTGTTACTGTCCATGAGGCTACCATTTTCCTGTGTGCTCACCAGCCCCCATTAACACTGCCTTTCCGCGAGGTCCACAAACACACCATGTTCAGACCTTTCCTACCAGCTGGTCTCTCTTTCTCTCTGAGTCCCATTAAGGCAAGGAAGTTTCATGTGTCCATTCTGTTTGCTAAGTTCTCTGCCTAGATCTGACTACAGAGCAATCGTTCAGAGATTGACCCAGTGAAAGACTAAGTGAAACATGTTTTACAATGCACAGAAAACATATACCATGAGGTATAAAAAGGGTCAAAGTTGCAGTGTCAAGCACCAGTCACACGGTAATAGTGAAGGTTACAGTGGGAATCAGATAAGCAATGAGGAAGGCAAATAAATAGTAAACACAGTACACAGATTCAGCTGTGCAGTGTGTGATCAGTGAGTCCATACTACTAGGAAGTAATGCATAGGTTTCATACTTTAAAATCCCTCTGAATCAATGGATCTGGAAAGCACATAAGCCAAGCCCTTCAGTAGCATTTTCACCCATAAAAGCATGACAGCAGGAGGTGGGGATATAGGTTTTAGTATTTAAGGTCTGTACAATTTCCACTGATAAGATAAGTGAGGTTCAGAAAAATGCTGTGTTCATCAACACAAAATCTTCCTGTTAAAAATGTATTGTACCTGCTAGAAACTTGATGTGAGGATAAAAGTTTAGGTGAGATTAAACACTTAGATAATTAGAATATAACCAGTCACCTAATAACTCAAATGCTGATGTACTGTTTGGAATACTGAGTTTCTGACTCCTTCCAAATACCATACGAAAGATGAATGATGATATTTTAAATTTCTCAAAAGTTGTTTTTCTTTTTTGTTTTGTTTTTCAGTTATCTTCCAGTGAAATGATATTAACAATTAGAAGACTAAAGATTGAACTACTTTCTTTCTTTTCTTTTGAACTACTTTCATTATGGACATCTACTTCAACTTGACACAAAAGTAAAGGAAATTGAGAAATAACAAATACAAATATGGGATTACATTTCTTAATAATTTAAAGAGAAAATGTTTTGATAATTATGTAAAATGGCAGCTTTAAAATAGTTGATTTAGGAAAAAAAAGAGGAATTCTATTCTTCATGTTTTTAATGACAGACAACCCACCCACATACCATAAAAAAAAAAAGACCAGAAGTGAGTTTGGTTCTGTTCTAGAACTTACTGAATGTATTATATTCTACGAAATGTAAATTCTTTCCAATAGAGAATATGGACCTTACTTAAGTGTATGCATGATGAAGAATTTGTAATTTAGTGTCCCAATGTCAGTTGCTTAGCGTGAATGAATCAAAAAAGTGAGACAGATTAAAGGATAGATTTAGAAATGAATAAGTGACTGGATACATGATAAAGCAACTATATAGTAAAAGGTTAAATATAGAAAGTCAGTGAAGGTAATAGATTTTCACTGTAAAATTTTTCAAAATTTCTGTGTGTTTGAAAAGTTTCATAATAAAATAATGAAATAGGAAAATTATATTTATTCTTAGGTAATTAACTAGCAGGACCAGATGGAAGTTTGGAGAATTCTAGGAGAATTCTATTTCTTGATTTATATGCCACTTATTAGGAGTGATTATTTGGGGAAACTTTAACAAACTGAATACTTATGATAATTACTTGTTTCTGTATGTGTATTATGTGCTACTAAAAAGTTCAGAAATGACGACAATAGTACAAATACTATTCTGGACCCTTTTGAGAGGAAATGACAGAAATCCAGGCCTAACTAGGTTAACGGGGAAAATGTCTCACATAGCTGAAAAATCTTAAAGCATGATTGGATTCAGACAAATCTGAAGCATATGTCATTGTCCAGGCTATATGTGTATCTGTGGACTTATTTACCCCTGCCTGTTTACTGGTCTAGTGATGTAAATGTCACTAGATACTGATTCCTTTCTCTTGTTCTGTCTCTCTCTCTCTCTCTCTCTCTCTCTCTCTCTCTCTGTATGTCTGTATGTCTGTGTATATGCACAGCTATGTAAACATACATATGACACATATGAGTAAATATATATATATATATATATATTATATATATATATATATATATATCACATACAGATGCACATACACAGACACACACAGTTAGTGAGCCAGATGGTCAACAGTAATAATAAACTTAACTACTGGGCTAAAGGAGGTGTCTTTTCTGATTTTTCACTAATTACTCAAAAGATGGACTTTAGACAAGCTGGAGTGGCATACTTTCACTGAAAAAATTACTGAGGCTGATGGGGATGATTATTAGCCCATCCTGGTCATGTTCCTGCACCTGCATCCAGGAGCCTGGAAGCCAGCAGGCCTGTCTAACTGAAACACAATGGATGGACCATAGGAAAGAATGTAATTACCATGAGACAATCCCAGAAGAACCAGAAAACCCACACACTCATGATTATACTTATTATATTCTTTACTTGTTATAATATTCAAGGTATAAATCTTCAAATGACAGTGTGTGAAGGACAAAAAGGTGTAGAGAAGGGGAATATATTTTCTGGAATATGAAACAAAGCCTCTAATGCTGCCACCATGATCCACAGAAAACAACAGAACTAAACATCTGTCAAACCTGTGAACGCACATGCCTTACACATAATGTAGAAAACATAAAAGTTTATCTACTTTTCGCACATTAGTTGTCACAATTACTTACATCACTTAAATATACAAATATTTGTATGTGTGCATACATATAGAATAGGCACTAATTTTGTATTTCTGTATTACCAGAAACATTCTACTCTTAATTATGCAGATTAAAATGGGGCTCATGGTTTAAAAATTAAAGACTTTGGCTCATTGAATCACATGTCCTAAGAGGTTTAAGTAGGGAAGATAAAGACCCTTGAAAGTAAGTTCCAATCTAGAAAAGCAGTTCAAAAGGTAGAAGGATTTATACACCCCGCAAGAAAAATGGGTTAGACTTCAAGACACCCTAATTACCTAGGAAAGAAACACTGCAATAAAATTAATGTCTGTGGAAAATAAATAATGTGACTTCTTCAAAAGGACAGCAATACATCCTGGAATTTACAAATTAGACAAGGTTCTGCCAGCTGGGGTTGAGGGTGAAACTACTCTTGTCAAATCAATCCTTCAGTGACTTTGGTGATTTATTCTGCCACCACACTAGAACAGCCAGATAATATTATCATTCCCAGAAAACACACTTACTATACAATGCACAGAAACACATCTAATTCTGTAGAATATGTGTGTTCTTTTCACTGTTTGTATTGTTATTTGCCATTGGTATACAAAAACATATAGTGATGACTATAACAATCACCTAGGTACCCACATAAGTAAAGAAATAATTTCGATTGCTATGGATGCTCTGCACTATATCACACATTAGTAGAAATGATATGACAAAAAATCTACCACTTAGCAACTCAAATTGTCATTCAACCTCATGCTCTAGTTGATCCATTTCTACTATTATGTAATGCTCCAATGATTTACTTGCCTATTACCATGTCTGCTATTTCAGGTGACTGAAAACTTTATTTGATATTAATATAATTCTGATTTTTTACAATGTACCCAGTATGCATTCTTTCATTCTTTCTATTTCTCTTTTTCATTGTGATTTAGGTAGATATCTGTAAACATAAATACTTGGAAAATTTTCTTTTCAACAAGTAAAACTACTGCCATTTAACAGAAAACTTTATTTAAATTTATTATGAGCACTGTATTTGGATTCATTTATTTATGTCAGTTTATTTCTTACCATGAATTTTTCATGGTGTCTTTTCCTCTTTTTAGTATATTGTTTTAGATTGGTACTTTTAATTTCTCTTTTCTATTTCTAATTTGAGAAGGATATGCAGTGGTTTTACTATTAATGATTTTACCAAATTCTTACTTATCATATTATATTCTTTAAAACCATTAATTTTCACTTTCTTCCCAAATTAGATACATTTTATTATTTCATTTTGACCAATATTTGTTTATCCTTATTCATATATGTTAAAGGGGTATTTGTTTAATGTTTATGGTTTCCACTCAGTCCATCCTTCTGTGTTCAATTTCCTTCTCCTTCTGGAAAATTCTGTGGAAGCTCCTTTACTCAGGTATTACTAACAACATTCTATCTGTGTCTTGATTATCTGAAATTATCAGTATTTGTATGTCTTCAGTGAGTAGTAATTTAACTCAAGAGAAAATCATGCATTTTGTATTTTTCTCATCCTTTTTAGAATATTTGTCTTATTGACATGCTACCCTTAGTCTAATTGAAACGCTTCATGACACGGTTCTTATTTCCTCCTTCCTTCTTCTTCTCACTTCTTTTTCAAAAATGCAATTTAATCATAGCATTGGGTTTACACATCGATTTAACACCCCTGAGCAACCTACAAAGAAAATTCCAGAATGTGCAAAGGCAATAAATGTAAACATTTTGATATAAAATGTATACATTATCAGTTAATTCTGGGAACACCTTGAGAAAATCCAGCAAGCAGGTACCAAGACAGGTGTCTGGCACTGATGTTGCTAACATTAGGAACACACTACCTCAGATCCAACATGATGATCCCTCATACCAATATATACTAATTTGCTTGGAGTCTCTGGTATATGGAAGCAAGCCTTTTTTTCTGAGAAGCATCCTCTACCATGCTAGGATTGGCACACCCGAAGGTGCCAGTGTCTTCCCTTGTTTGGTGAATAAATAGCATCGCTAGTGTGTGGCAACGGGAGCTGACAGAACAGTGAGTGTGGAGGTCAACACTGGGCGAAACGGTAGTTCATGTCAAATATGGATGAATCCATCACAGAGGAAGAGGACTGTGTTCATACTGACACTGAGTGATTCTCCCTTGCCCATGTCCCAGTTTTATAGTCCCGCAGACTACCTTAGCACAACTAGATGAATAATAGTTAATTAATTAGGCAACAGTTTTCCAGAGCATTTCATACATCTGTGTTCATCTTACAGCATCTAATTCTGCTGAAAGCAGAAACGTGTGGCAGAGATCTCTGGATACAAGTGTGCATTGAAATTCTACAGCCGCTCAACTCTGAACAGCACTGACAGCGGCAGCAGGCTTTGATGTGCTATTTACAGGAAGAGAATGGCTAGTACGGTATAATCGTTCACATCACTTCCATGAGGTCGGCCCTCAGACACATTCAGGAATTGCTCTGGTGTGTGGAAAGGCAAGACAAGCATTCTCATCAGTCTGCTGTGACAGTCCAGGGGCTGAATTCCTTTAAGAGGTTTGTTTTGTCTTCAGTGCTCTGCAGAATCACTACAATATGGTGTAGATTTATTAGACTCAAGCCTAAGATTTTATGTGTTTAAAAAGATACATTTACTTTGTATCTTGACTTCTAATTTTGCTCTCTTTATTTCATGTCTTTGCTTATCTTGACATTTTCTCTCAAGTATCTTTATGACTTTTGGATTGCTTAGTAAAGCTTGGTAGAACTTCATATATTAGTATCTAATACTAACTATATCAATTGAAGAAAATGTCTCCAGATTAGATAGAAATTTTCTTTTATCCAGGTTGCTTAGGTAAGTGATGATAACAGTTTTTATTTACATCTATCAGCTTAAAATTTCTAGTAGTATAATTCAGATGTCAGTTGTGCATTAAAATAGCCCCCACAGTTATTACTATTTAGTGAACAATGTTTTTCAAAGATAGACCTTAGCTTGAAGCAGTAAAAAATATTTATCACATATTTGCTTATGAATAGGATTTTAATGCTGATGTAGACTCTCTTTATTTTAGGATACTAACTTTAAGAAATTGGCTTCAGGCCAATTCTCCAGAAGTTCTCTCTGGATAAGTAATTAATCAT
>RJWM01052029.1:0-10233 GCA_004363535.1 Dasyprocta punctata | reverse complement strand
TTATTTCATTCTTTTACTCTTTCCGTGGGCTACAGTTCTCGTTTTAGATTCTTCTTGGGTCCAGAGGACCCATCTCCCTCTTTTTTCCTTCTCTCTGTTATTATATTAGTTTATATTCTGGCATTTTGATGGTATATTCAGGGAGCCTCCCGGTCACGGTGTCTTCTGGGCGGCCATCTTGGAGGAAGTCCCTGAATTTTCAATAGTTCTTTCCCAGCACCTTTTGCTCTAAGCTCAGTACTCTTCCCCATGTGTCCCTGTCCACCCCCTTCTCCAAGAACCAGTTCTCAGAAGGGCTTTTTGTGCTCCTCCTGCCTCTAGGACCAAGAGCTCTGAATTTTGGATTCTCCTTGACCAAGGGACACTGAAAAAGATGACTGTGATCCATGTTTTCCTCACTTGCTTTTTTCTTGGCTACTCATTGCAGTGGTTATTTTCTTGGTATTAAACTCCATTCCTTGAGTGTGTGGTATTTCCTATACATAGCAAGTACTTATAGATATTTATGGATGTTGGAGAGCATAGTAAAACATATTGCTCCATATTCAAAGGGCTGGGAGACGTTTAATAGCAAAACATAAAAAGGAAGAGTATGTCATTACTCTTGTTCTCAGACAACTATAGATTATGACTTTAGATCATAATCTATAAACCAGCAGTGTGACTTTGTGTTAATATTTTTGTAAGAAATAACATTAACAATAGGCTCATTTTTGAGTGTCTGATATGTAGTAGTCATTGTGCCATGCATTTTACATATATACTACATCTAGTTTTCCCAACAACCCTAGGAGGTATTATTTCCATCTTCCATATGGAGAGAAGTAAGATTCAGGAAGATTAAATAACCATCTCAAGTTTCTAAGTTAGTGCTGGCTGAGCTCTGTGGGATTAACAAACCCAAACTGCTCTCCTGGACACATTTGCCTACAGGGACTAGACCCCACAGTGGGCCCTGGACTCCTGCAGCGATGCTCTCAATCAGATCTGATCCTTGAAGGGTCAAGTGCTCTGCAATGTGGCTGAAGGAGCAGCAGTCTGGGGATGGTCAGAAGCAAGAATCTTGGCAATCTGGATTGAAGTGAATTCCTCACATTCTTCTTCAGCAAGAATCAAACAAGGTCTAAAATACAATGTACTTGTGCAGCAGAACATGTGAAAGGAAGGTGTGGCATCACTTATTTGGTTGGCCTTGGGAGACTTTTCTGTTCTAAAATATCTCCCTGTCTGACCTGTTATGGTGCCTCAAATGTCACTATTAATCCTCATTTTCTTTGAGATTAAACTCTTTTAGTCTCTCAACATCCTCCCTGATCAATCAAACCTGGCAAGGGATGAGCTGAGATCCATCTGGAAGGAGGACGAGTACCTGGAAGTGGCAGGGGACTGGTCTGGTCCTTCTGTCTCCTTAGCTAGTGATGTAGCCAAAGGCAAGCAGAAAGTCACAGAAAGGGCCCCTGGAAAGAGGAGGCAAAGGCAGAGACAAAGAATATCAAACTTTGGATTTGGGCAACAAAGTCTTGAGGACCCTGTTTTCACCCATTCTATACACTCTGTCCCCCTCGAGCTGCCACTCCTGTAGCTGGGGTCCTGGATGCCCTGGTGCACTCAGCAAACATAGCAGGCATTGTTAAAAACAAGAGATGGAACACAGAGAAGAGTCTTCAGCAAAATCCTCACCCAGCTGGAGAGACTGATAATGACAATGCACTTTCTAGGGAAGGAAATCTCTGGTTTGACACGAAATATTTCCTTGGCAAGAACAAAAATAAAATAAAATAAAATAAAATACAAGCTAAAAGGGCCTCATCAGCTCCCAGTATGAGCAATAAGAAGCTCCCAGTCACCTTTCAGTAAAGACACGATCTTTTATCTTATATTAAAAATTAGGCTGTGGCTTGAAGACCTAAGAAGAGTAAATTACTAATATCCTTCTCTCCTGAGAATAAATCAGTGTGGAAAAAAAAGGAAGAAAATGATTGAAATGTGAGGATACCAAGCACCTGAAGAGAGCAGGTAAATGGCAAGGCAGGCTGAACCATCTGAGGTATCTGAGGTACTTTTGGTGATTTATTTAATGAGTGTTTTGTGAGTTGGACTCCCTTATACAGGTCTATAGTGTGCTTGTGATTTTCCAGGATATAGCTGAATATTTAGAAGATTTCTGAGTTGCTTCCCTAGAGTGGCTTCAAATTTGGGTGGCTTTCAATTTGTAAAAGCCAAATCTTGGAAACAACCCAAGTGCCCATCAGTCAAGGAATGGATAAAAAAGATGTGGTATTTTTATACAATGGAGTACTACTCAGCTATCAAGAAAGGTTGCATTGAGACTTTTATAAGTAAATGGACACGACTTGAGACCATACTCGTAAGTGAGATAAATCAAACTCACATGTATAAATACCATATTGTCTCCCTAGTGTAAGAAACTGAAACAGTATATACGATCCAAAATCTACAATAAATACTGTGTAAGGGTAGGAAACTACTCAAAGAGCAAAAGTACTTGGGAAGGGGGAAAGGAGGGAAGAAAGAAGGGAAAAGGAAAAAGACATAGATGTGTATATATGTATATGTAAGACAGCTAAAATGACTGTACTGTTGAATGTATTAGTTATTGAGAAAGAACGGTTAATACTCATATGATTAGATCAATTTTGAACGTTTATATCTGTTAAAGTAAACAACTGTGTTGAAGGTAATGATATACAATATTGCAACCATTGTCAAGTCCCTATCACCTTGTTTTGTAAACCTATAATGTTACTGTTTTGGATTTGCTGTTGTCGTTTGTTTGTCTCTTTTGCTTTTTGTCTTTCTTTTCTGTGTCTTTTTTCTCTTAAATAAAAAAAATTTTGGGTGGCTTTGGTTTTAGAAAGTCATGTAGAATTTCTTTGAACTGGACTGAAGGACAATGGCACTCAAAGATGTCCAGGCCCTAATTGCTAGAACACTTGATACCTCACATGGGAAAAGGGCCTGTGCAGATGAGTTTAAATCAAGTGTCTTGAGATGGGAAGATTATCCTGGAGGCCACTAAATGTAATCACAATTTCCATATAGGAAGAAAGGAAGAGAAGGCAGAACAGAACAAGGTCATGCAATGTAAGCAGAATCGAAGTCAGAAGATGCTGACTTTTGAAGATGGAGGAAAGGATCAAGATCCAGAGAAAACAGCTGCAGGAACTGGACAAGGCAGGAAAGAGATTCTTCCCTAGAGTTCTGGCCTGCCAATATTTTGAGTTTAGCCAGTGAAATCATTGTTTACATCTGACTCCTAGAACTATAAAAAAGTAAGTGTGTGTTGCTGTAAGCCATCAAGTTTGTAGAAATGTGTTACAGCAGCAATAGGAAGCTAACACATGGGCTAAGGTAGTAATTTTCATCCTTGGGTTCCTGGTCTATGAGGAACTTCCAAGTTGAGTTATTTTATTCAGGGTCTTCAGAAAGACAGAATTCATGGGAAACACAGAGACAGAAAGCTGAGAATAGATTTATTAGGGGGATTAGCCAATTCAGTTATGGAGTCTGAGAAGCCTCACAATTGGCCATTTGCAAGCTGGAGAATTAGGGGATCTGGTTGTGTGCCTCAGTCTAAGTCCAGAGGCTGTAGAACCAGGGAAGCTGGTCATGTAGCTCTAAGTCCTAGGCAAAGGCCCCACATGCCAAGGGTCAAGGCCCAAAGACCAGAGAACTTGGAATTTTAACATCAAAGGCAGAAGAATAAGGTGTCCCCAGAGGGTGGTGGAGGAAGGGAAAATTAATCTTTCTGCACTTTTTTATTCTCTCTGGGCCTCCAGCTGATTGGCTGGTGCTTGTCCACATTAAAAACAGATCTTCCCCAGTGATTCCACCAAGGTCAGTCTCCTGTGGAGACACACTTGGGACACCCAATCATTGCAATTGAAAACAAAAGTACCTTAATCCAGTCAAGAACACTCCAGTTCAATCACCATAGAAGGTGTGATGAGACCCACAGGCATTTTGAATGCTAACAATGCACAATGTTCTCTTCTTCTACACTTAATAAGCAGTGGGCTGAAGCAATGGGAAACAAATGGGTTTAAGCTCAGAGAATCCTAAATCTGAGTCCTAGTGTTTCAGTGGATTGACCTTGAGAGTGTTACTTGAACTCTTGACTTCTGTGGCTACACCATAAAAGAGAGCAAAGAATACAGATTACAGTGAACAGCAAGTGAAATAATGGCTGTAATGAAGTCACGGCTAGCTCAGTGCCCAGCCAATTCATTGTGAATCCCTCTTCCTTCTCCCCATAGAAACACAAAATATCAAATTTTTTTTTGTTAGCCAGAGAGATAATTGAGAGTTAGTTAAAAAAAAATTAAAAATCTAGGCTATTTTAGAAGAAAGTCCAACAATTTCATTTTACAGACAGAGAAACTGGTTTCATGTGGTAACTTGCCTAGGGTCAAATTAAAGCTCAGAGGGTGACCATAGTCTGGTTCTGTCTGTTGAGTGCTCTGTCCCATTAGCCAGATGTACTATGATACGATCTGGTGCTCCTTTTCCATGTATCGGTGACTACAACCTAGGACTCGTTCTTTGTCCTTTAGCTTTCCTCCCTCCTGCAGGTGGGAGGCGATAGAGCCAGGGATTAGGCATGGAAAGAGAAATGAAAAAGTGATTGTTGTTAAGTAAGTTTGGCATGGCCTTATTGATGTTAGGTAAGAAGACCGGATTCTTAGTGATGTAATGAACTGTAGCAGGTGGGATATTGGTGTTTAAAAGTAGAGCCCTGATGACGCTTGATGACAAAACCTTCATTTTTCTTGACTATAGCTGATTCCCTTTATACAGACCAAAAAAAGTAAAAAAAATGAAAATAAAAACCCCCGACTCTGTAGGATCTATATTGGTGTGCTTAGTGTGTATACATGCTCATGAGTAAGTGGGTGTGGGTAAGCACATGTGTGCCTTGGCCCAAGAGACCTTGTATTTATACCAGGTCCTCCTTTGGCTTAGATCAGGAAGTTTCAGGAAGCAGAGCCAAGACAAAGGTTTTCATGCAGTTCAGTTCTTTTGACAAGTGATTGCAGGGAACAGAAATGGTATACAGACAGACAGGAAACAGAGAAGGTGGGAGAGCCAGTCCATGGATGTGTCATCCAACTGGTCACTGGTCGGTTTCACTCAGCCAGAACCCTCTGACCCTCTGTGTCATCTTCCAGTATGTTTCTTAGAATGGTCTACTTACAGGGTGGGGGAAGGAGGCATTATCTGGAGGCATCAATAACCTTTCACCTTCTAAGTTTGTTCATGGTTCAGAGTGGAGATTGAGTCAGGAAGTTGAATGTCTCTCAAAGAACCTTAAAGGTAGGGTCCAGGTAAGATATATTGGAAGGTGGTGGATGCTTTAGGAAGTATAGTCAAATGGGAGGTCATTAGATCACCGGGGGTATGCCCTTGAGAACTGTGGAATCTTGGTCTTCTCTTCTTCTTCCCTTTTGCTTTCTGACTCTGGATTCAAAGAATTTGCTCCTCTATGTGCTTCTTGCCATTGCCACTTGACACCCCCACCAGATCAATAGATCCATCCAGTCTTGTACTGAAACCTCCAAAACCATGAGGCAAAATAAACGTTTTTGTTTTATAGATTATTAATGAAGTGTGATGGAAAAGTATGGTAAATACTTTGAAAATTATTTCTGTAAAAGACACATTGTCGTTAATCCTCCTCAAAATACTTCCCCTTGCTTCCAAAGCACTTATTCCATTATTATGTCACATTCTGAAGCCATTTTGGAAGTCCTCTTTCTTGAGTGTCTTTAGTTGTGAGGTGGCTACTTCGATGTCCTGAATAAATTCAAAATACTTATTCCTCATGATCATTTGACTTTGGGGAAAAGTCAGAAACTTTGCAGTCCCAGATCCAGTGAATAAGGTGGATGAGGACGTTCTGTAATGTTTTATTTCATAGAAATTGCCATAAACATTTTGAATCAATTCAGGATATCAAGGCAGATGTCAAAAGACAAGAAAGAGGACTTCCAGAATGGCTTCAGAAAGTGTCAAGAACAATAAATATATTCAAAACATGGGAGAGTATCCTGTGGGGGATTAATGGAAATGTGTCTTTTACTGTAATACATTTAAAACAATTTAAATATTCACTGTAATGTTTGGTCATGCCTCCAATATCAGGTATTTCATTACCATAACACAATGATGACTAGTAGAGTGGCTGACCATTCTGCCATGAACTTTTCATGCGTAGAGAAGACTGGGGGCAGAAAGAGCAAGACTGAGAAACAGCAGTTAGATAAGGAGGTTAAAAGCTGTCTCGAGTATGTTTTCTTACAGTAACTTCAGTAAATATGAAGGAAGGAATAAAAAGGAAGGCAAACAGGATGTAAAATGAGGCATATGACACATCTGATACATCATCTTACAGGAATATTGGTTTTTTTTTCCTGTGGAAACCTCAATTCTGTGATATTATTAAAAGTACCTTCCACACAATGGAGACCATTAAAGACCAAGCCCAGTGAACTGTTTAGAACATTTCCAAACTAAGTGTCATATCTAAGGAGTGACATTGATCTAGGATCTCTGATTTAGCAAAGCCTTCACTAGACAAAGATAGGAGGTGATGAATGTCATGTGAATTCCTGTCACAGCGCAGTGGGGATGCTGGCTGGTGCCAATCAGGTGGGGATTAGAACTGCCTTCAGCTCTTCCATTTATTAGAATCACACACACTTCTCAGAACCTGATTCATTGGCAGTAATTTCTCTAGAGGAATGATAATGGAATCACAGAATAGAGTGAATATAGAGTCTACATAGCCCAGTGTTTAACAAGGTAGCAGTGAGAACCTTGCTTTCCCAGGGAAGATATGAGGCCAGGTGTTGCCCAGGTGCTATGTTGACATCCATGTCAGAGGCAAGCAGGGTGGGTGCTGAGTGGAAGGGTCTTAGTTATTTTTCTCATGGTAGAAACACAGTACCCAGCCCCTGCAAGTTAAGAGAGGAAAGATTTACTTAGCTCACAGTTTGTAGAGGTTTCAGTTTATAGTCAGCTGGCTCCAAAACAGGGTGGCATGGCAGATACACATTGCGAAGGAGGAAGAGTTCATGGCAAGGCAGGCAGGAGGCAGCAAGCCTTCTTTCTGTCCCTTATATTCCATCCTGGCCCCAAACTTATTGATCAGTGTCATCCACATCCAGCGTGGGACACCTTTAATCTCATTATCACACCCTTAATCCATATTCACACACTTTAATCCAGCCACCTTTGAAACTCCCTACCTATGACCCTATGAGGCTCTAGGGGGACATTTAGATACAAGCCATAACAGGAGGCTTTCTAGAGAAATAAATAGGTTGTACAAAAAAATATATATATATAAAAAGATGAAGATGAACAATTTTGAGCAAGTATTAGAATTAGAAACAAGTTCAGAAGTCTGAATGCTGAGGAGTAAACCTAACAAGGGAGGAGCCCTGGCCAACCAGAGAAGATTTGGAGTAACAGACAAACATAATGTGTTTCTAAGTGGAAGAGACAATATTTAAAATATGGCATTGCTCCTCAAATTATTGCATAAATTTAGTAATTCACATTCATTGTTAGTATGAGATTCACTGCTGCCTCTCATTATTGGAAATAAATTTGTCAGTATCTGCCATATCAACCTTTTGACCCAAGAATTCAATTATAGAGGTGTAACCAGCAGCAGTACTTAAAGGTGTACAGTATGTCCAAGATTCATTGTAGTAGTTTGTATTAATAGAGATTGGAAATCATACTATTCTACGTTAGGGAATGATCACTTGGTGTTATCGAATGCAATGTAATGGCAAATGAGGCTTTTGTTAACATATATGCATGGGAAGGGAGATGTTCTAAGCTACTGAGCCACTGAATAATATGTACAGTATGATTCCAGTTGTATAGAAAATGTAGTAGGCATATATATCTGTGCACAAATGAAAAAATAGACCTACAAGGATACTGATGGGAATTGATGTTAAACAGAGTGTTAATGTTTTCTTTCAAATAAAAGAATATTGAGTTAAAGTAGAGAAAAGATTAAAAGGAGTGGAATATATTTTCTTTATGGGAGTAGTCCCAGTATGGTTTCGATATATAATTATTCTAAAACTTGATTCTTAGCTGGTACTACTAGTTTTATGAAAACAGCATAGTCATTGAGCAAAAGCCTAAACGAGGTCATTTGTTTCTGTTTTTCTTGACTTATGACTTAAAATTTAAAACATAGTTTCTAGTCATGATCATTGAATATTGATTTTCTATTTTCTTATACTTTTAAATTAATATCCCTATTCATATAAAAATCAATGTTTGGGTGACTTCTTAAGGTTTATGTTCTTTTTATTTTATTCCTTGATCCTCCATAATTTTTTCCATTTTACATAAATAATACTTGAATGCACTTTTGATTTTCACATTTTACTTTACATCCTGCTTATCCTTTAAATTTGTTACATCACTTTTTAGTTGTGCTCACACACTGTGAGTCACTGTCTTAGCTGGTGGAATTCACAGTCAGAACTTGGGGTTTCAATGCAAAATGTTCCTTTACTGTTCTGATGGAGTCACTGACCAGTTCCTCAGGCCCATGGTGGTGGGAGTTCAGGAGCTGTCTCAAGCCTCCACAGCAGATAGTTTCTCCTTCCTTTTTACCACCCTGCTTGGGTAGTGCTAAAGAGCTGGAGTCCTGCACACCCTGGGAAGCTTAGGGTTTTCCTTCTTCCAGGGAGCAACACAGAACAAGCAAGACTTTCTCCTCCTAGCACTGCCAGGACTTGCATCTGTGGGTTATCTTATTTTTTCTTTCCAGGAAGTGGGTAAATGGGAAGGCAAGCAAGTTGAAAGAAAAAGCAACAGTCCTTCTACCAGGCTTGTGGAATGTCAAGTTAAGAATAGGTAAGAATTTGCCACATGGGTGAATGAGGGGCAGTCCAGGCAGAAAGGATGGTCAGATAAGGGCCAAATGGTGAGGACAGGAGCCCCAGAAGCCCCAGTGCTGGACAGCACCAGTGAGAGGCTGTCTTTTTGGAAACCATTTTGGATTCAGAGAGTTGTTCTCTTTGCCTCAGGTTTTTCACCTATGCAATGGGAATAATACTAGTGTATGCTTCACACAGTTATTGTGAGGATTTACTCAGTTAAAATTTGTATAATGCTTAAAACAGGCCCTGGTGAGTAGTGAGGGCGTGTCAGTGTATGTGTTACAAACGAACTATGGTCTTTAGTGGGTGGAGCAATTTCCTTACATGTAATTTATCTGCTTTTTATTTTTCTAAGAATTTTTTTTCCACTTCATGAAGAGAAAGTAATCTCACATTTAAACAACATAATGGTTTGATTTCAGAAACAGTCTCTATTATACTATCATGCCCAAAAGCTTTTCGACAGTTATTTTTCTGTTGAGTTCACCTGATTCGATAAAAGGTTGGCTGACCTCTGAGCACAGTTTCTCTTAGCCATTTCTCCCTAAGGCTGGAAAATCAATGCTGGCTGGCCATCAGAGGATCCTTGCTTGGTTTCATGTACCTTGTTGAAAAGCTCTGTTTACTCAGAAGGGAAGCCATGCTTTAGGACCAAAGCTCCCTGTGAAGTCCAACTTCCTGCCTCTGTGGACTCTGGGGACCTGGGTGAGTGAGGATGGGGGAGGAGAGAAACCTGCCAGTAGAAGTGTGCTGGGAAAGCAGCTCTGAGGCTGAAAGATTTGATTTATAGTGTTTTATGATTACCATAGTATAAATACGCCCTCATGGCCAACTCTAGACTACCAGTAATAGTCTGGAAAAGAGGGCCACAGTCAGTTCTCACAAGTTACTCACAGCTACTTCTGTAGCAAAGAGGCTGGGCAGGTACTGGGAGCGCTGGAGGGACAGGAAGGAGGGAATTAGCATGTGCTGAGCATCTCCTGAGTATGTTCTGAGGTGGGTGTTCTGCAGACATGATCTCATTTGATCTTTGTAAGGACACCATGAGTCACCTGATCTCAGTCCCAACTTCATAGGAGGAGGCAGAGCCTCAGAAGAGTTAGGTAACAAACCCAAGGTGACACAGTAGTGGTGAAAGGGTAGTGACTCTTGGGATGGAAAGCAACAGGAAATAATGCTAATAAAAAAGTTATAGGTAATGCTGTGGGGTGAATCTATTTTAATTTTACCCTGCCACACTGACATGAAAATCATTGATTTTAAGACCTGGAGGGAGGTGTTTTTTTTTTTTTTTTTT
>RJWM01052028.1:0-10236 GCA_004363535.1 Dasyprocta punctata | reverse complement strand
TTTCTCCTCCTCTTCTGCCCCAGAGACAGACAGGTAGCTCTCTCAGAGAAGGAAGCTTGGCAGTGGTCTTGTCAGTATCTGGAGTTTCCTATCTCTTTTAGCATCATATAAAGTGAGGAGGCCCTGCAATATGTCCATTGCTGATCAGTTGGAAGGAGGCAAGCTCCAAGGTCTGAAGTATGTTTTGGCTTTGGATTGTTGTATAGTTAGATTACATATATATTTACTTGTTCATTTATTTCTTCACCTCCTTCATATTCACTTTACTGGAAAGATAATCCAATCTTGCATATACTAGAAAAAGACTGAAGTTTTGGTATTTGTATGTTTCAGAATATCCAAGATCATCATCATCATCAGAAATTGGTCTGCTAATGTTGTCACTATTAGAGGGAATTTTCTCACTCAGGAGTAAATCTTTCATTTAAGGAAAATGTGGAATAAAATAAGACATGGGAAGGACAATTTACAGAATACTCTAGAATTTATGGGTACTTCTCCATTGCCTTATATTACCCTGGTAAGTATTATGTCAGTAATTAACATTGTGTATATTTGTGTTAAATATATATCATTTAGACATCACTAGAATTATAATATATAAAGAGAATAATTTGGATTAGAAATATTACTACAGAGATAGATAATAAAGCAGGTTGTATCAGAGTCCAATACAGGCTTGAAAAAGGCTGGTTGCCTATTTATTTAAGGAATCTTTAGAACGCCAAAAAATCATATTGTATTCTCTCATTAGAGGAAGAGGTCGGAAAACATCTCTAAGCTTGCTCATTCTGTGCAGACATTGCCCGTGGAGCAGGTAAGCACTGTGAGAAGGATATAGGCTCAAATACATGAGATGTTCTTATCCCATGTGAGCTCATATCCCATAGGTCTGTTGTGTTTCTTCCTTTAGGTGCACAGCTGAGAAACTTAGGAAATAAACCCACTTATTACATTCATACAAATTTTTAGAAAACACTTATCAGGTTCAGTGTTCATGACAATCCATGCACATAGTAAGACATTGTATTTTCCTTATAAGGAATATTGAAAAATATCATCCAGGACACTCTCCTGTGCTCTGGCCCCATCTCTAGCTGAGGCTTCCCTCACACAGCAGTCTAAATAGCAGGAGGCCATGCAAATAGGGCCTCCCTCAGCTGATGAAAACCTGCCCAACCCTGAGACCACAGCTCAGCAGAGGAGCCCAATCATGCAAGAGCAGGTTCCCACCCCTGCTCAGGAAAGAGCAAAGTGGGATCACCATGGAGTTTGGGGTTAACTGGATTTTCATTGTTGCTGTTTTGAAAGGTAACTTATGGTAAACAAGTGATAGTGAGCGTGTGAGTGAACGTGAATGCAGTAAATAGCGGGCCTGTGTGGCAGATTCCTGACCAGGATGTCTCTGTGTTTGCAGGTGTCCAGGCTGAGGTGCAATTGGTGGAGTCTGGTGGACCATTGGTGCAGCATGGGGGTTCTTGAGACTCTTCTGTGTGGCCTCAGGATTCACCTTCAGTGACTACTGGGTGAGCTGGGTCCACCAGGCTCCTGGGAAGGGCTGAAATATGTTGGATGGTGGTAGCACATATTACCCAGGCTCTGTGAAGGGTCAGACATCATCTAGCAATATCAACAAGAACACGCTGTATCTGCAAATGACCAAACTGAAAACTGAGGAAACAGCCCTATATTACTGTGCAACAGACACAGTGAGGGGACGTCTGTGTGAGCCCAGAGGCAGACCTCACTGTAGGAGTGCTCAGCAGGGGCTCACAGGACAAAGAGAGAACCATGAGCTGATTTAGGAGGAAGTGAAAATTGTTTACCTCTTAGGATCTGAGACTTCTCTGGACACACGCATTTTCCCAGGTACTATGATTTCATAAGCTTATCCTTATCTATGATTTGTCCCTATACATGCTTGTTTAAATAGGAGAACACATTCTCCACTGCAAAATTCAATTTAATTTGAGTTAAAAAGGATTCTTCTGTGGTCATCAGGACCAGATCCTCAGGAGTCTCAGGGAAGCTGGTAAAAGCCAGATAGGAATTTGGAATCCACAGTGAGAAGCGCCAGTCTGGGCACAAACAAAAATCTCACTTCTTAGGTGATCAGGACCAACAGCTAAGCTCGGTACAACCAGGGGATGCTTAGTCCATCCACAGGATTCTGAGGACCACAATAGAGCACTAGACATGATCAGGATGACCAGGGCCATACCTCTCAGCGATCCAAAACAGGAGCAGGAGCACTGGGACCCTGGGGAGACTTTACCTGCATTGTCCTTGCTGTGCCTCCCCTGCTGAGTCATTTCTCTCCCTTATTCAAATGGAATAGCAATGTGCTCTGTATCTTTCTTATTATGTATCCTTTGTGCAAGGTAACATTGATATAGTCATTTATAATATTTGTAAAACTTTATAACTGAATCTTTTGAATTTCTAACAAATTTATTTTAATATTTCAGGTATCAATAATCTTACCAATTAAAAGGAAAATTTCCATACATGACCAGTACATTCCAATCAAAATGTATAATCATCAAATCAATGTTATTATACATTATTTTCCTCAATTGTCAAAAGATCGCCACACATTTTTGGATATCACTTTTTTATCTTGCTCTTCCCTCATTTTCTCCATTCAAAGGGAGCCCAGAACTAAGTCTTTTTTATGGACTTGCCATTCCTAAAATTTTTTCTTATGCTTCAAAATAGAGACAGTCCTCATAGCTAAGTTCATCTGCTTAGCAAAATAATTACAATTTACTGTATTTTGAGCCAATTTGTATGTTGTGGTAAAAGTTACAGACAGGAGAATTCATTGATGAGGATGTGGAAAAACCTAGAATCCTCAGAATTGGTCCTTCAATACTGCAGTGTCACAAGACATAATCTCTCTCTCTCTCCTCTCTCTCTCTCTCTCTCTCTCTCTCTCTCTCTCTCACACACACACACACACACACACACATCAACCCCAGGTTTTCAAAGGCAGAGGTGCCCACCTTTTAAGAAGGCCATGCATGCTAGTGGACAATGGGTTTCAATTTCGTGGTCCTAGGAGAGGAGATGATGTCCTTGACAATGACCCAGGACCAACCAGTTGTCCAGAGTCTGCGTCAACTCTGGAAGCTGGAGCTCTGCTCTGTCTGTGTCTGGCCTCACTCCACTCAAGATCAGCTGTGTGGGCCAAATCTGAAATGGACGTGCTGTGAGGGGAGCTGGAGCCTGGGAAACCCCGGGACACAAGTGTCATGGGAAAGTGTGGCTTGGATGACTCCCTGTGTTTTTACCCAGTGTGGCGGGAATCCTAAAGTGAAATCAAAACCCAAAGTACAGAAATACTTGATTCCAATGTTTAAACTTGATTCAGAGCATTTTCAAACTGTTAAATCTGCCATGCTGTTTGTGTGTCAGCATTTGTTGTTCTTATAAAATTCTACCATAGTACTAAGATATCTTTGTAGTTTTGCATATAATTAAAGCAGTCAAAAAATTTATAATAAAAATTGACTTTTTGGTGTGATTTTGTTTGAAGTACTGGGGACTGAACCTAGACCTTTCCACTGAACTACAGTCCATTTTTAATTTTAATTTGTTTTTAATTTTGAAGAAGCCTTAAAAAATTGCCACCTTCCATAGGCAGGTGTCAGGTTTCAATGCTCCTGTCTCAGTCTTTCTGTATTCTTGGTTTCCATTCATGAGTTAGCATGCCTGGATGAGATCTTGGTTTTTATAACAAAGATTTACTCATCCAATATAGGAGGTAATGCACTTTGAAATATTGAATTTTATACCAGCTTCTGTCCATTCTATTCCTATCAGTTATAGCTTTATCTTTTAAAAGGAGATAAAAATTTGTCCTATTTACTAGACATATTGGAAGATTCTAAAAATGATGGTATCTTTTTATAATTTACTATGTATTTTCATTTATTTTTAATGTAACATAGATATTAATAAAGAAAATACAAAAAGCACTCATATCTATGAAAAACTGAATTTCATTGTAACATATTTAGAGAATAACCTTAAGGCACCATTATCTTAAAAGAAAAGCACAAACGTTACTCAGTGTTCAATTCATAGAAGAAAAGGCTATGTTCCAAAAGGAAACAAACAATTAATGGCACAAAGCTTTCTTTTCAATAAACTAAGAAAAAACAGCAAAAAAATTAGCATAGGTACAGAAAAATTTTTGAGGGAATGGAATAGCACATTTGGAAAATTATTTGAACTTCTTTCTGCTTTCTTTTTCTATTGTGCCTTCTACTTTGCTCTTTAATTATATATGTAGATGTTTTTCTTGCTGTTATCAAACAAACATATTTCTATTATTCTATACTTGTATTGAAATCTCCAATGGCTTATTAATAATTACAGATTTTATAATTATTTATTAGTGAAGAGAAAATAAATATGAATCATTATTTTGCCTCAAATTTTTTTTGATTCACCTACCCATTGATGTGTCATACAATTTTACAATTTCTAACAAGTGCCTGTTCACTACATTTGTTCAATTTTGTATCATGTTGTCTATTTTGGAAATCTTATTTTTTCTGTTCCAATATGTTATAGTTGTTAGTTCCCTGTGAAAGAAATAGTAAGAGAAGTTAATCAATTATATTAATGAAATTGACTCAAATATTTAAGTATCACATGACTTCTGAAAAACAAAACTAAGAAATAAAAATATAGGAATAGGAAGATAGAACACACAAATTTTGTAAAAGGAAAAAGGACAAAATAATTGAAGAAAGGGCAGAGAAAGAAACAGAAGTGGATAAAAATAGAATTATAGGTGTTATATGCATATATCACCTTCTCAGAATGAGTGTAATGATTGAACACTGCAAACTGTACTAATAAAAATAAACACTGAAAAAAATTTAAATATATGAAGATAGAAAAAGTGTGTATAGAGAGATAGGTAAGACATTAGATAATGAGAGACTCATCAAAAAGAATCCATCTCAGCATAAATTCTCTTTTCCCTTACCAACCAAAACAATGCAGGAAAGTCATACTTTTATTTATTTATTTTTTGAAACGCATTCTCTCTCCATAGTTCAGGCTGCTTTCCACTCTCCCTGTAGTCCAGTCTGGCCTTGAAGTTACAGGGATCATCCTGCATCATCCTCCTGACTGCTTGATGACATGCATAAGCTATCATGCCTGGTTAAGGAAAGTCACCCTTTGTCTTAGTTAATTTTCTCTCATTGTTGACACAAAATACCTGACACCCAAATGAAGCAAGGAAAGGTTTATTTCTTACATTTCTTGGAGATTTCAGTCCGTAGTTAGCTGGCTCCAAGGCAGGATCACATGGGGAGGCAACCCTTCCTAGCCAATGAAAACAACAAGAGTGAAAAGAACAAAAGAGGGAAGACATGCCTTCTCCCCACGCTTACACTATATGTCAGCACTGCCCCCTGGATGGGGCAGCACTCACATTACCAATCCCATCACTGGATAACAAACCAATCACAAACGCTACATTGAGCTTTGTCAGTTATTGCATAAGGCTTGGGGTGAGGGGCATCCAAACACAAACCATAACGTTCCACCTCAGACCCCCAAACACACATGTACATCCTTTATAAAAAAGATATTTAGGCTGTATCTAAGTGTTGCCCAAATCCTAATAGCTTCGGCATTGCTGAACAGTTCAAGTCCCAAAGCTCCTCTAAGATCTAAGGCATACTCTTAACTCCAAGCTCCTGTACAAATGAAAACGTTGTTAAACACTCCCAACATAAAATGTCACAAGATAAACATTGCCATTCCAAAAGTTGCACAGAGGGGAATACAAAACATTGGGACCAAAACAAGTCCAAAAGCCGGCACAGCAAACATTAAGTCCTGGAGTTCCACGCTTAGCATCTGAGGCGACCTGGTTGCAAACTCCAGAAGGCTTGAGTGAGTTCATCCCTGCAGCACTTCCAGGGGCTCTATGTTTCACAGCTTCCCTCTTAAGCTCATTTTGTTTGGTATTTGCAGCTTTCCTTGGATGATCCATGTTCTTGGCTTTTCCAGATTTCTGGGGTCTGCACTGCACTTTTGGCTTCACATCCACAGTTTTACACCTTGCCTTCTCAGGGGCACACTGCTCAGCCTCCCAGGCCTTCTGAAATCAGGGTGAAAGCTGTCTTAACCTCAGAACTCGTGCATTTGCCACTCCCCTAAAACTAGCACCACGTGGATGCTACCAAGGTCCACTACCAGCTGGAACAGTAGCCAGGTATACTCTCTCTTGGCTGTAGGGGTTAAGTGCCTGGCTCACTGAGTACTTTGAACCTGATAGTGAGCAACAGCTTCTCTATGTCACCATCATTCTGGAATCTGGTGTGGCCACCAACATTTTGGAACATCCTGTAGCCTCCATTGCCGCTCTGGAGCATGGCACTCTGCGGCTTTGCCCTCTGAGCAAATTCTTTCGTTTTTGTGGTTTTGAGATTGCAAAGGGTAGAGACCCGCTGCTTCCCTGGATGCCCCCAGGCCATCTTTTTATTTCTCTGTTCCTTCTCAGTCATTGATGTCTCAGCGCTATCTTTACAATCCACAGATTTTTGGTCAAACTCACAATGTTTTGAATCATCCTGCTGGGCTCTTTGCTCTTGATTTTCAACATAAATCTGGCTAAAAACCCCCAACAAACCCATTCCATCGCCTCAACATTTGACTGCCTTGAAATTTCTTCTGCCAGATTAATCAGTCCTCTACCCTTAATCTCACTCTCAGCCAAAGTCTCTGGACATGAGCAAAAGGCAGACAAACTTTCTGACGAGCCATAACACACATTATGTGAAGTCCAACAACCAATTCAGCCCTTCTTCCCGGCAGAATCCTCCCAAGCAGTCTTCACTAGCAGGCTTTCTATCAGCCTTTTGGTCTCCTGTGCTCTGACCAGAATCTCCCCTACAAAAGAACCTAAGCTGTTCCATCACCACTCTTTCAGGTGACATCTCCAAACACTTACAAACTCTTCCCATAAGCCATTTCCAAAGGCTCTTGAACTACATAGTCAAGTATA
Organism: Dasyprocta punctata; assembly: GCA_004363535.1. Lineage (NCBI taxonomy): Eukaryota > Metazoa > Chordata > Mammalia > Rodentia > Dasyproctidae > Dasyprocta > Dasyprocta punctata. The sequence continues at coordinate 3,200 of RJWM01052028.1, read as the reverse complement.
GTCATAGCAATGGCACCACTCCTCTGGACCAAATTCTGTCGTAGTTACTTTTCTCTCATTGTTGAGACAAAATACTTGATGCTCAAATTGAAGCAAGGGAAGGTTTATTTCTTAGAGTTCTTGGAGGTTTCAGTGCATACTCAGTTGGCTCCAAGGCAGGGTGGCAGGGCAGGGCAGCTATTCATGGCAACCACAAACAACAAGAGTGAACAGAACAAAACAGAGAAGACATACCTTCTTCCCACCCTTACACTGTATGTATGCTCTGTCCCTGAGCAGGCGCAGCACTCACTTCACCAATCCAGCACTAGACAACAAACCAATCACAAACCCTAGACTGAGCTGTGTCCATGATTACATGAGGCTTGGGGGGCATCCAAACACAAACCATAACAACATTGTTCACAATTCAAGAATGGTAGGCTCCAAACCTCAGCATGTGTGTCTCTCTATGTGCAGGCACTGGATCAGGGAACATCGTTGTATTGGGTAATACTATGTACACCCAAGTCCTCATACTTTTGATGGGGCTGAGTTATTGGTTTGTTATTGGTTTGTTGTCTGGCAATGTGAGTGCTGTGCCCACCCAGGGGTGGAGCTGACATACAGTGTAAGGGAAGGTGGGTCTTCTGTTTCCGCCTCTTTCTCTCTGTCTTGCCAGTGCACCTTGTGGCTTGCAGCCACCATGAACTGTAGCCCCGCCACCCCATGCTGACTTGGAGCCAACTAATGGACTGAAACTCCCGAGAAACTGTAAGAATAAACCTTTCCTTCCCTAATTTTGGGCATCAGGTATTTTGTCTCGGCAACGAACAAAAAGTAACTAAGACAGAATTTGGTACCAGAGGAGTGGGGTCATTGCTGTGACTATTCTTGACCATGTGGTTCGAGAGCCTTTGGAAATGGATTGCAGGGAAAGTTTGGAAAGTTTCAGAGATGTCGCCTACATGCATAGCCCTGAAACAGCTTAGGCTGTTCTGTATGGGAGATTCTGGTCAGAGCCCAGGAGACCAGAATGCTGATAGAAAGCCTGCTGGTAAAGACCAGGCTTGGGAGATTTCTGCTGGGAAGCAGGACAACATTGGTTGCTGGACTCCACACGATGTGTGTTATGGGTTGGCAGAAACTTTTTCTGTGTTCTGCCCATGCCCAGAGACTTTGCCTGAGACTGAGATTAAGGGCAAAGGATTAATTAGTTTACAGAGAGAAATTATGAGACAGCCAAACGTTGAAATGGTGGCCTGGCTTTTGTTGGGGGCTCTTAGCCAGATTTATGTTGTAGATAAAGAGCAAGAAGCCCGGCATGGTGATTTAAATCCTTGTGAATTTGACCAGGAAGCTGTGGACTTTAAAGATGGAGCTGAGACCTTGATTGCTGAGAAGGAACAAAAGAATAGAAAAGATGGCCTGGGGGCAACCCGGGAAGCAGCGGGCCTCCAGCCTTTGTAGCCTCAGGCCTTCAAAAGTGAAAGAGTTTGCTCTGAGGAAAAAGCCGCAGAGTGCCCTATCCTGGAGTGGTGACAAAAAGCTGCAGAGTGCCTTGTCCCAGAGTGGCGACAGAGGCCATGCCATGTCCCAAAATGGCAGCGGCCACGCCGGATTCCAGAATGGCGGCATAGAGAAGCTGTTCCTCACAATTAGGTTCAGAGAGCTCAGCGATCCAGGCAGCCAATCCCTATAGCCAAGAGAGAGGAAAGCCTGGCTACTACTCCAGCCTGCAGCAGACGTTGGCTGCATCCACGTGGCGCTGGTTTTAAATACAAGAAAAGGCTAAGGCAGCTTCTGCCTCACCTGCAGAGAGCAGTGTATAAAGATGTAAAGGTGAAGCCAAGGAACGTGGATCATCCAAGGAAAGCTATGGAAGGTGCTGCAGGGGTGGAGTCACTCAAGCCTGTTGGAGCTTGTAACCAGATTACTTCAAATGCTGAGCAGAGAACTCCAGGACTTAATGTTCGCCCTGCTGGATTTTGGACTTGCTTTGGTTCCAATGTTTTGTATTCCCCTGTTTGTAACTTTTGGAATGGTAAAGTTTACCTTGTGCCTTTATATGTTGGAAGTGCTTAACCTTGTTTTCATTTGTACAGGGGGTTACAGTTAAGAGTTTGCCATAGATCTCAGAGGAGATTTGGGACTTGGACTTTTCAACAGTGCTGAAGCTGTTAGGACTTTGGCAACTCTTAGAGATAGAATAAATGTCTTTTGTAGTAAGGATATAAATGAGTCCTTGGGGGTCCAGGGGTGGAATGTATTGGGTAATATTATGTACCCCTAAGTCTTCATACTTTTGATGGGGTTGAGTTATTGGTTTGTTATCGGTTTATTGTCTGGCAATGTGAGTGCTGTGCCCACCCAAGGTTGGAGCCGACATACAGTGTAAGAGAAGGTGGGTCTTCTGCTTCTGCCTCTTTCTCTCTGTCTTGCCAGTGCACCTTGTGGCTTGCAGCCACCATGAACTGTAGCCCTGCCACCCCATGCTGACTTGGAGCCAACTAATGGACTGAAACTCCCGAGAAACTGTAAGAATAAACCTTTCCTTCCCTAATTTTGGGCGTCAGGTATTTTGTCTCGGCAACAAGTGAAAAGTAACTAAGACAATCGTGCTCACAGTTTAAGGGAAAACATCCTCAGAAATTGAGTGCAACATCCTCAAGGCATCAAGTTCTAAATATAAAACACAACTGTGTATGACATTTTCATAATCTTACATGATTATAAAGTAAACACCATTAATACAAAAAAGCTTGACCTGTGTACATGTATGAAAGTGAGAGGGCTAAAGATGCATAATCAAAACACTGTCACGTAATGAGTCATGATAATTTCATGAATGCTGTCATAATTACCAAACTTCCATAGCACATTCATGTTTGCTATGGGCGCAGCCCTGTCTGAGACATCCATTGCCAGAGCTGCCTGCATAGCAAGCTGACATGGCCCTAGGGCCTCCCTCTGCTGATGAGAACTAGCCCAGCCCTGACCCTGCAGCCCAGGAATACAACCCAGATCTTGAAGCTCTTGTGCTCCCACTCAGTGGTCAGGGAAGAACACAGACACCATGGAGCTTAGACAGGGCTGGGTTTTCCTTGCCAATATTTTCAAAGATGATTTATGGAGAATATCAGATCCTCAGCATGTAAGTGTATATGAGAATGATAAACAGGGGACATGTGTGACAGTTTCCTGATCAAGATCTCTCTTTG
>RJWM01052027.1:0-10213 GCA_004363535.1 Dasyprocta punctata | reverse complement strand
GCTCTGCCTACCTCATCCTCCCAAGTGGTGGGATTAAAGGTGTGTGCCACCACGCCCGGCTCCAATGAAGTATTTTTGTGTGACTCCAAGGCCTATGTTTTTTCCATCATGCTTTGTAACTATAAACTGCTATAGTTTTTTAAGTAGTATCTAATAAGATATTTTTTGGGTGTTGGTTGACTAGATCTGCGTAGTGTGGTATCTGGAACTAACCATTTTGGGCTTGGGATATAGCTCAGTGGCACAGCGCCTGCCTGTAAAATTAACCATTCTAAAAGTTCGAAATATGCGAAAGTCATTCCTTTTGACTTTTGAGGTCTCAAAAGAGTCTTAGTCCTTAGATATAGAAAGGTTTTTTTTTTTGGATTTTAAAAAATAGATGGTTTCATTTTGGTGGTAGTTTTAACAACAATAATATGAACTGCTTAAATTTTAGAAAGTACACAAGGCTCTTTGATGAAAAATAAATCTGTTCCTGTCCCCAGGCCCTTAGTTCTTTTACTGAAGTCAATGACTGTTACAGTTTCTTGAGTATCACTGTAGAAATACTCTATATGTGTGTATTTCTTCAAGGTAAATTCTAGCAGTTGTATGTATAAGCATCATTGCAGTATAACCTGAAAACTGTGAAAGGTTGTTTTCCAGTTTTTATTATGTTTCTATTCCAAACATCTTAATCGTATTCATTAATTTAACAAATGTTGAATACTTAGTCTATACCAGATGGTGCGCTAAGAAATGAGAATAAAGCGATGATCAAGAAGGTATTTTGAGGTAGGCCTGTGGTGGTGTCACATCCCTGTGATCCCAGCACTCTGGGAGGCTGAGGCACAAGTTTGAGTCCAGGCACTGGGGATATAGCTCAGCGGCACAGCATCTGCCTGGCAAGTGCAAGGTCCTGAGTTCAATTATCAATACCCAAACAAGACAAAACAAAACAAAAGTTAAAAAAAAGTTTGAGTTCAACCCTAGCAACTTAATGAGACCTGATCTTAAAATAAGAATAAGTGGTTCTTAATTTTTTGGGGGGTGGGTTAGAGTCTTGCCATGTAGTTCAGGGTGACCTTAAACTCACTATGTAGTCCAGGCTCACCCCAGATTGATGGTGATCCTTCTCCTTCAGCCTGCTGAGTGCTGGGATTATATGCATGTGCCACCATGCCTGGTTACATCCTGTTTAGTTTAATTTTTTTTTTTTTTTTTTTAGCATCGGGGATCGAACTCACAACCTCACACCTGCCGGGGCAGGGCTTAAGCCCCTGAGCCAAACTCCCGGCCCTGGTTTTTTGAGGCAGAGTCGCACTATGTAGCTTAGGCCGGCCTTGTGCTCGCGTTGTAGCCCAAGCGCGGCCTCGAACCCACAACGCTTCTCCTACCTCAGCCTCCGGAGTGCTGGGAGTAAAGGCGTGCGCCACCACGCCCGGCTTGTTTAGTTTAATTTAATTTAATTTATTTATTTTTGTCAGTACTGGGGATCAAACTAACAACCTCGGGCCTGCCAAGCAGGCGCTTATGGCACTGAGCCAAACTCCTGGCCCTATTTTTTCAAGACAGGGTCGCACTATGTAGTTCAGTCCAGCCTTGCTCACGTTGTACTCCAAGCCGGCCTCGAGCTCACGATGCTCCTCCTACCTCAGCCTCCCGAATGCTGGGATTAAAGGCGTGTGCTACCAAGCCCGGCTCTGTTTAATTTTTTTTTTTTTTTTTTTTGCGGCACCGGGGATTGAACTCACAACCTCGCGCCTGTCAGGCAGGCACTTAAGTCACTGAGCCAAACTCCCGGCCCTGGTTTTTTGAGGGAGAGTCGAACTGTGTAGCTCACGCCAGCCTTGGGCTCACGTTGTAGCCCAAGCGGGCCTTGAACTCACAACGCTCCGCCTACCTCAGCCTCCCAAGTGCTGAGATTAAAGGCGTGTGCCACCATGCCTGGCTTCGGCTCTGTTTAATTTTATTAAAACAACCTTAGCTGAATGCAATGGTAGTTGATTGAGGCTGGCCTTGAACTGACTACATAGCTGAAGCTAGCCTTTAACTCAGGGTGAGGTTAGCTTTAACCTCAGCCTCCCAAGTGTGAGGATTATAGATATGTACCATTTCACCTGGCTAGAGTATTTTTATTATGTATCTAGCTTTCTTTCATTTTTTCTTGCTGGGTATTGAATTCAGGGCCTTGTGTGTGTTAAGTGCACACTGTACCACTGAGCTGCACGTCCAGCCCCTGCCACTTTCTTTATTTAATAGAAATTTTTTTTTTTTTTTTTTTTTTTTTTTTTTTTTTTTTTTTTTTTTTTTTTTTTTTTTTTTGTCTTTTTGAGACAGGGTTTCACTATGCAATTCAGACTGGCCTAGAACTCACTTTGTAGCCCAGGCTGCCCTCAAACTCACAGTGATCCTGCCTCAGCCTCCCAAGTGCTGGGATTATGGTATGAGCCACCATGCCTGGCTTATTCAACAGAAGTTGACATCTTTGGCTTTGTTAAGTAGAAAAACAGTTTGTACCAGGCATGGTTGTATATTGTAATGCCTGTTACTCAGGGGGCTGAGATAGGAGGATCAGAAGTTTGAGGCCAGCTTGGGCAACGTAGCCGAGAGTCTTTTTTTTTTTTTTTTTGCGGCACCGGGGATTGAACTCACAACCTCGAGCCTGCTAGACAGGCGCTTAAGCCACTGAGCCAAACTCCCGGCCCTTAGCTGAGACTCTTTTTTTTGCGGTAGCAGGGATTAAACTCACAACCTCACGCCTTGCCTGACAGGCATGTAAGCCGCTGAGCCAAATTCCCAGCCCTGGTTTTTTTTGAGGCAGGGTCCTACTGTGTAGCTCAGGCCGGCCTTGCCCTCGCGTTGTAGCCCAAGCTGGCCTCGAACTCACAACACTCCTCCTACCTCAGCCTCCCGAGTGCTGGGATTAAAGGCGTGCGCCACCACGCCCAGCTGAGACTCTTAAAATAAAATTTCAAAAGGGATGAGGATGTATTTCAGTGGTACAGTGCTTGGCTAGAAATGAAAGAAAGAAAATATGAACTATGTTTCTTTTCTTTCTCTGCTCCCTGCTTTGTTTTAGTGCTTAGTTCTCAACTGAGTAAAAGTATAAAAATTTCTAGAATAACTCTATTTCTTGTGCCAGAAAGTCACACTTTTTCACTGAATGTATTGATTCTAAGTTTTTTTTTTTTTTTTTTTTTTTTTTCACTTGGTACAAGGAATTGAACTCGGGATCTCGCACTTGCCAGACAGGCACTATGCCGCTGAGCTATATCCCCAGCCCTGATTTTAAGCTTTTTGTTTCTATTTTGCTTTCATAGTCAACAGCTTGTAGCAGAATATAAATTACTGGACATGGCTTGTTCACCATCCCTGGACCAAATAGTACTAAGTGCTCAGTGAATATTTATTGGATGAAATAGCAAAATATCACATCTAAGTAGTAAACTTGAAGTAAATGTTAAGGTATGATAGCCAGGCATGGTAGTGCATGCCTATATTCCCAGCACTCTGGAGGCTGAAACAAGAGGATCCTTGTGAGTTTGAGACCAGCTTGGGCTACAAAGTGAGCCCAAGGCCAGCCTAAACTGCATAGCAAGACCCTGTCTCAAAAAGAAAAAAATTAAGATATGAGAATTAAAATAATAAATGTGCTGCAACAATTGGCAGCAGGGGGATTTATGTTAATTTTGAGTATGATTTAGGAAATGATTATTAATACTGCAAACATAAATAATACTGTACATATCCATTAGGTGTGTTTCTTTATTTCCACAGTGAATTGATGTACAGCTTTTTCAAATGTGTAAATTTCTACCCTACGTAATCTAATTTTGGTGTTAATTATTTTATGTACACATAATGTTATGAAGTGGGTTGCAATAGCAAGCAAGCTGCTGAACCACTAGAGAAACTTGGAGAGCTTTAGGCCATCCTGATTGGTCTTCTGCCATATTATCTAGGAGTTACAGCTTGACTGGTACATGACCTCATTATCTCATGATTTTCAGATCTAAGAAATGAACCCTATGTAAGGAAGCAGATATATTTGACAGAGCTTGGTGTTGTGTCGAGGGAAAAAGAATACTTCTTGGAGAGTGGATTTTTTTTTTTTTCGCGGTACCAGGGATCAAACTCAAAACCTTGCGCTTGCAAGGCAGGCTCTTAGGCCACAGAGCTAAATTCCTAGTCCTATTTTTTGAGTCAGGGTCTCACTGCAGTTCAGGCTGGCCTTGAACTGACTTTGTAGCCCAGGCTGGTCTTGACCTCTCAATGATCCTCCTGCCTCAGCCTCCCAAGTGCTGGAATTAAAGTTGTGTGCCACCATGGGCAACTGGAGAGTAGATTTTAAATGTTTCTTTTTTTTTTTTTTAAATCTTTTTTTTGCAGCACCAGGGATCAAACTCACAACCTCGCGCCTGCCAGACAGGCCCTTAAGCCACTGAGCCAAACTCCTGGCCCTAGTTTTTTGAGGCAGGGTCACACTATGTAGCTCAGGCTGGCCTTGCGCTTGCGTTGTAGCCCAAGCCGGCCTTGAACTCACAGCACTCCTCCTACCTTAGCTTCCTGAATGCTGGGATTAAAGGCGTGCATCACCATGCCCGGCTGTTCTTTTTTAATCTTATGTAGAGCATAGGTCTGAAGAGGAAAGTATGCAAGTACTGGAGAGTTGATTGTACAATGGAAAACCTTCATGTCTTACCCTAAGCCTCAGTATTAGCTCTTTCCACATCACATTTAGTAATCCTCGATGGGTCCATTTGGGATAATTTGGTAAATACTTAGAATGGCCAACAATGTGGCAGCCACTGTCCAAAGTGTTATAACTGTACTAGTGATCCAAATATATAAAGTCCCCGGGCTAGGAGTTTGGCTCAGTGGCCTAAGCACCTGCCTGGCAGACGCAAGGTTGTGAGTTCAATCCCTGGTACCGCAAACAAAACAAAACAAAATAAAAACAAAAACACCCACCAAAATATATGAAGTCCCTATTCTCATGAAACTTTAGTTTCAATTGGAACAGACAGAGAATAACATATATGATGTGAGGTAGTAAGAGGTGTTTGTTTAGGACTAGAGGTGCAGCTCAGTAGCATAGCACTTGCCTAGCACACACGAGGCCCAGGGTTCAATCCCCAGCACCCCCACAAAAAAGAAAAAATGTTACTTGTTTCAGATATTTCTTGCTACATTACAAACTACCCCCAAATTGACAGATGAATGGGTAAGGAAAATGTGTTTGTATACAATGGAGCACTACTCTGACATAAAGAAGCATAAACTTGAGTCATTTGTAGTAAAATGGATACACCTTGAGGTCATAATGTTAAGAAAATAAATCAGATACGCAAACTTAATTATCACTTGGTTTCTCTTATATGGGACACCCAAAATATAAAGGGCATAACAACAGATAGATAATAGGTCTTTTATGAAAGGAAAGGGGACAAAAATAACAGAGGGAGAGGGGATGAAAAAAGAACTGAGATGTGTTATGTGTATCTATCAACTCTTCACAAGGAATGTGATTGTTATGTACTAGTAAATAATAAAAATTGAACACAAAAAAGTTTAAACAGCTTCTTCCAGTTTGCACATGAGAGGATTGGGACCAGGCATAGTTCAGATACTTTCTCCCACATGACACCATCTTAAAAAACAAAACTATTTTGTCATTTCTCTCAATTCCGTGGTTGAAAAAGGCTTTTTGGATGACTCATCTGTTGGTTTTTCTTGGAGCTGGTCATTGGTTGCTGGATCTGGAGTTCCCCAGGGTGGCCCAGTCATGTGCTGTCAGCTGGCCCTAAATTGTGTGGTACTCAACTGGGTCTGGTTCTTTTTCATGGAGCCTGTGCTTGTGTGTGGTTGGGCTTCTCACAGCATGGTGGCCAGGTTGCAAGAGAGGGTGCGGCAAGAAGGCTAAGGGAGAAGCTGTAGATTTTTGAAAGGATAGGCTCCGAAATTATAGGATGTCATTTTTACTGTATTTTATTGGTCAAAATAGTTCACAGAACAGGGAATACAGTTCCTTTGTGGTGGCAAAGTGACACTGCAAGAGCACATCGGGTAGGAGATACTGTTTTGGATCTGTGGAAATGCAGTCAACTCAGTGCTATGAAAAAATCAAGCAGGTTAATGGGGCGATGGAATGGGGGAGGAGGGACAGAATATGCAGTTTAGGAATTGTTATGGTTTTTGTCTAGATGTCCCCTCAAAGCCTCATGAAATTTTATTTATTTATTATTTATTTTTATTTATTTATTTTTTGAGACAGGGTCTTGCTATGCAGTTCAATCTGGCCTTGAGCTCATTTTGTAGCACAGGCTGGTCTCAAACTTGCACCAATCCTCCTGCCTCAGCCTCCCAAGTGCTGGGATTATAGGTGTGTGCCACCATGCCCAGCTCTCATGCAGGGTTGTTTTTTTTTTTTTTTTTTTTTTTTTTTTTTGGTACCAGGGATTGAACTCAAAACCTCATGCCTGCCAGGCAGGTGCTTACACCACTGAGCTAAATCCCCAGCACTCGTGCAGTTTTAGATGGGCCTTTTTTGGAGGCGGCTGAATCTAGAGTGTGTGATTGATTTGTGGTACAATGCTGGGATTAAGGGTGCTGGAATTAATGGTGGGTGATTGCTGGATCAGTCCACTGATTGAATTGGCACTGTCCTAATCCCAGCAGCCTGGATAGAGTATAAAAGGGGTAGAAAGACTGTTAAGGGTTGATTGTAAATTTTGCCATCTTCTGCTGCCATGAACTGTTGTGTCTTCTGCCTTGGAGCCAGCCAATTATGGACCAAAACCTCCACAAACTGAGCTAAATACACCTTTCCTCCCTTTAATTTTGGGTGTCAGGTATTTGTCCCGGCAATGAGAAAAGTAACAAAGACAGGAAATCAAGGAAGGCCCTCATAAAGAGGCAGCATTTTAGATACCAGATGGAAATTAGTGTAAACCATGAGTACCATAGGACATCATTAGGAAGAACATTCCAGGCAGAGCTAGTGTACAGGATACACAGAAAGCCTAAGGTGGGAGAATCTGCCAATCAGAAGGGGAGAATGGGGGATGTATATGTGAGTGGATGGGATGGTAACCAGAGAGTGGTAGGGCACAGTCTGAGAGGAGATAAGAAATAGATTAGTAGCTTTGGCAAGGTCAGAATTTTTTCTGAGTAAGATGGGAAGCCATTGGAAGATTCTGAGCAGTGGGATTACATAATGTACCTTAAATTTTAAAAAAAGACTCCTCTTGTGAGAATCCTTGGTTACTGTTTTGAGAGTAGATTGCAAGAGGACAAGAATGGAAGTAGGGACTCAAGTTAGGCTAAACCATGTGAGAGATGAGAGATGTGATAAGTAATGAGTAATGAGGAGAAGTTAGAAGCTGGATATGTTTCAAGATAAGATGGACAGGATTTGTGGAGGAGGGTGGATATAGGGTACAAAAGAGGAATCAAGAATGAACCTCAAAGCTTTTGCCCTGGGTACCTGGAAAGTTGGAATCAACGTATATTGAGATGGGAATAGTTGGAGGGGGCAGGGCGGAGGTGAGGAATATGCAGGATTTATAATTTTGGCTATGTTGAGGTGAATTAAAGATGATATCTGGGGAAAAGTTACTAAGTGTTACTTCCTCATTGCAGGTGTGACGTTGGGTGCTTCAGATCTGGTCACTATGGTACGAGAACGAAAATGCATATTGTGCCACATTGCGTACAGCTCAAAAAAGGTAATAATGGAAGAGGGAGATTCTGAGGCTTTATGACTGAACTTTTTTTAGAGATACCTTCTTTTTTTTTTTTTTTTTTTGGCACCAGGGATCGAACTCACAGCCTCACGCCTGCCAGACAGGCACTTAAGCCATTGAGCCAAACTCCTGGCACTAGTTTTTTTGAGGCAGGGTTGCACTATGTAGCTCAGGCCAGCCTTGCAGTCGCGTTGTAGCCCAAGCCAGCCTTGAACTCACAATGCTCTTCCTACCTCAGCCTCCTGAGTGCTGGAATTAAAGGTGTGCACCATCATGCCCAGCTAGAGATATCTTCTTAATAAATGGGTAAAAGCTCTTATAGTGTTGTCTTATTTGTGTTTCTCTGCTAAGCCATAGTCTCATTTCACTGGTACTTCCCATTATTGTTTCATAAAACCAGAAACTATATATTACTAAATTTTACCCAAATTTGTGCATACTCAAAGGTGGTATACAGAAATTAATTAGTAGCCAGTTATAGAGAAAATATCTTAAAATTTGGGTTATTTGAAGTTATATTATCTTTTGAGATTTTAAAATTACTTGGGGGGGTGGTTGAGACAGGGCCTCTATGTAGTTAAGGCTGGCCTCAAACTTGTGAGGACCCTCCTGCCTCAGCCTCCTGAGTGCTGGGATTACTGGTGTGAACCATCATGCCTCGCAAAAAACCTTGTACTTTCTGACTCATGAATATTTAGTGGATACAATTCTTAATATTATATATATACTTTCTGTTGATGACGAGACTTGTAAAAAGTGCAGTACAGGAGGATTAACAGTAGGATTAACAGTATCTTAGATGCCCATAAGGTGGGGATGTTGCTTCAAGAAGAACAAACCTTTATAAGAAGAATTTACCAGCCAACCAAGGCAGTGCACAGCCTATAATCTCAGCACTCTAGGAGACTGAGACTGGCAGATGGCGAATTTGAACCCACCCTGGGCAACATAATGATTTAGTAAGATCCTGTCTCAAAATTTAAAAAATATTTTAGAAAGGATTGGGAATGTAGCTCACTGTGAAGGCCTTGGGTTCAATCCCAAATGCTGAGAGGGGGAGAAAAGTAAAAAAAAAGTTTACTTGTGCCTCAGGGAGATTGTCTGTCTCTTTAACTTCTCTTGCTTTATTTGCTTGCAGGGTCTTGCCATGTAGTTCAGGCTGGCCTTGGGCTCACTGTGTAGCCCAGGCTGGTCACAAACTTGCAAATGATTTTTCTTCCTCAGCCTCCCAAGTGCTAGGATTACAGGAGTGTGCCACTACACCCGGCAACACAGGGTTTCACTGTGTAGTTCACTTTGTAGTCCAGGCTGGCCTCAGACTTGCAGGAATCTTCCTGCCCAGTGTGTTTGCTTTCACAGTAGTGCTGCTAGTTTAAATATGGAGAATTTATTCTCTCTACTTTAAAGATGTTCTTGATTGTCATTGGAAATTCAGAGAACTAGAAATCAATGAGCTGGGTTAGCCAGGGAAGTCTGAGTGGAAGCAGTGAACCATCAAAGATACCTAGGAGTGAGACAGTTTAAGTGAAAGGGGAAGAGATATTTATTTATTTGTTTATTTGTTTATTTAAAAGAGGTATTTTATGTTGAAGAGCAACATTAATAAAGACAGGTTGAAGCCAATAGTGGTAGGTGTTGGTAAGAAGACTTATCTGATTAAAACAAATTGTGTCAGCTGGGCGTGGTGGCACATACCTATAATCCTAGCACTCGGAAGGCTGAGGCAGGAGAATTGTGAGTTTGAGACCAGCCTGGTCTACCTAGTGAGTTTAAGGTCAGCCTGGACTACAGAATGAGATGCTGGCTCAAAAAACAAAAAAACCCCACAAATTTTGCCTTGGGTCTGATAGACTACGACATGTAATTTAGCTGAAGATAGTTGACGAAGAGTATTGAAGAGGCCAGGATTTAGTTATTTTTCCACTTTCAGGAATTCTGTTAGTGATGTAAAAATGAGTTGAGACTTTAATATTTAATAATGACCTGCTGCTTTTATGAAAGTAAAAGAATATTCTTCTAATTTTTATTTATTTATTTTTGGATACTGGCAGTCAAACTCGGGACTTTGTGCTTGCCAGGCAGGCACTTAATGCCATTGAGCTATATTCCCTGTCCCCCAATTTTAAATTTTTAGATGAGGGTTTATATAAGCTCTCAGTAAATTAGAATTCTTATGACTGCTTTTAATTGTAGGGAGATGAAGAAAATGTATGAGATATATCATCCATTGATCCGAGATGTGATATCAGACTTTGAGTTAATAACAGCCCTATCTGTGATATCATGATTTTGCCATTCTCAATCTTTTTAGCATTTCTTCCTGCTCTGGTTTAAAACATGTTTTTACCTCTTCATGCTTTCCTGTGATCATAGCAAAGTTAAATCAAGTACTGGAGTTATTTACTACTATCTCAGGGAAAGCCAATTGCATATTATTCAACAAAAGAATAGTTTTAATGTGTAACACGGTTTAAGAAATTAAATGA
>RJWM01052026.1:0-10226 GCA_004363535.1 Dasyprocta punctata | reverse complement strand
GAGGTAGGAGGAGCGTTGTGAGTTCGAGGCCGGCTTGGGCTACAACGCGAGGGCAAGGCTGGCCTGAGCTACACAGTGTGACCATGCCTCAAAAAACTAGGGCTGGGAGTTTGGCTCAGTGGCTTAAGCGCCTGTCTGGAAGGTATGAGGCTCTGAATTCGATCCCCAGTGCCTCAAAAAAAAAAATAATAATAATAATAACATTGATTAAGTTAATCCAGTAATACTCACTTTGTTTTTTGTTTTTTGGTGTTTTTTTTTTTTTTTTTTTGGTACCAGGGATGAACTCACAACCTTACACCTGCCAGGCAGGTGCTTATGCCACTGAACTAAATCCCTGGCCCTATTTTTTGAGACAGGGTCTCACTATGCAGTTCAGGCTGGACTTGAACTCACTTTGTAGCCCACACTGGTCTTGAACTCACAACTAGATCCTCCTGCCTTAGCCTCCCGAGTGCTGGAATTAAAGGTGTGTACCACCACACCAGCTTGTTTTTTTGTTTTTATTTTTGGCTTTCCTGGGTTTTTGAGATAGGGTCTTGCTATGTAATTGAGGCTGACCCTGAACTAAGTAGCCCAGGGTGGCCTCAAACAAGCTTTTTGTTCTTGTTTTTGTTTTGATACAGGGTCTCACTGTTATAGGCAACTGAGTTAGACAGAAATATTATAGGCAGTCAGACAGGGTTTAGCCCTCAAGAAAACCGGCACAGAGGGCCAGAGGTCTTGGTGACCTTGAAAGAGACCCACACCTCTTGCTGCAGGCAAAATATCAAGACAAAAGACAAAACAAATACACCCATATGCTAAGGACTGATATTCTAAATAGTTCTATATCACCCTGAGGAAGTCAGGAATCAGCATCCCACCCTTTTACAGGAAGAGTCATTATTGTTAAGCATCCCTCGCTTACTACATGACTCACCTCCCCATTTGTCCTTGATTTAATCAATTTTACCTGAGCAATTAATCTTATTGGTTAACCATGGTTATGTCCCACCTTATGCCCATCTGCCTTGAGAGTTCTCAGTTTTCCCCATCATGGTTTTACTCTATAAAAGTCCCTAAATATGACAGAATCTTTGGCAACCGACTCGGGCCCCCTTCTGTCCCTCAGACAGAAGCTTTCTTTCTCTCAATAAATATCTTCTGCTCTTACCCTCCGTTGTTCCTAAAATTCATTCTTCGATTTTAGAGAACACAAACTCACGCCGTACGTATAGTAGGTTGGGAGTTTCATTCCCCCACATCATTTGGAGGTCTGGGATCATTTTTCCTATATTATTTGGAGGTCTCCCACCGAGACCATTTTCCTATATCACTATCATCTCAGAAAGTTCAGTTGTGTGACTCCCACTGTCTTCCATTTCAGTGTCTCTTGGGTTTGTTCTTAGTGAGATGGGGGACTGAGACTGCCTCTTGGTCTTTCGTTTTGTCATTTTCTTCTAGAACCTATGTGGCTCTGTGTCCTGTGAGGCTGGCCAGGCATTCCCCTGAGGGTCACGCTGAGTCGAGGGACCGGGTAGACCTGGATCCTGTGTGCAGCAAGTGAGGGCAGCCTCCCGGGGCATGTGGGTGGAGCCTTCGCCTTAACTGGGTGGGGGAGCTAGGCAGAGTGTACCCCGGAGTGTGATGCCACCTGGACCCTGGGTCTGGCTCTGTGTCCTGTGAGGCTGGCCGGGTGTTCCCCTAAGGGTCACACTGAGTCTTGTGTCGCACTGAATCTCGGGACCTGGTAGAGCTGGATCCTGTGCGCCACAAGTCCCAATTAAAGATTTGATATGTAACATTTTCATTCTTACTCAGATTGTCATTTCCATCACATGGCTCTTCTTCATCCATGAATAATTTACATGCCTACAGTTAAATCTCCCAGTGGGCAGGGTTGGCTTAGTCAATCTTGTTAATGCTTTCTAATTATGTTAGAGAATATGGTCTGCTTTCTACTCATTTTTTGGCATTTGAGACTTCCTGTACAGCCCAACACACAGCCAGCTTTTGCAGTGTTTCTATGTTTTAAAGAACAGGTTTCCCATGATTTGGGGATAAAATGTTCAGCATCTGTCAGAAAATGTGTGGTTGTACTCTTTTTTTTTTTTGTTTTTTTTGTTTTTTTGCAGCACCTGCTAGACAGGTGCTTAAGCCACTGAGCCAAACTCCCAGCCCCAGTTTTTTGAGGCAGGGTCACACTATGTAGCTCAGGTTGGCCTTGTGCTCACGTTGTAGCCCAAGCCGGCCTTAAACTCACAAAGCTCCTCCTACTTCAGCCTCCCGAGTGCTGGGATTAAAGTCATGCGCCACCATGCCCAGCTGGTTGTGTTGTTTCAGCAGTAACTTCTTTTAACTGATTAGCTTACATATAAATAATGTTTCCTTTCTATTTTTTTTTTAAATTCACAGGTCTTTATTGTTTAGTTGTGTCTCTTATAATCGCTGTAAGTCTAGGATTTATTTATTTGTTTGTTTGTTTGTTTTTGCGGCACCGGAGATCAAACTCACAGCCTCGTGTTTTGTTTTATTTTGAGGCAGGGTCTCACTATTTAGTCCAGGCTGGTCTAAAACTCACCATGTAGGCTAAGCTGGCTTTGAATTGACAGTGTTCCTCCTGCCTCAGCCTTCCAAGTGCTTGGATTACAGGTGTATGCGACCACGGCTAGGTCTCGGTTTTATTTTTCATCCAATATGACAATTTGTGTCTTCTTTGGTAACAATAACCAATTTTAACTTACTATGGGAACTAATATATTTGGATTTATTCAACCATCTTATGTTATCCTTTTATTTATTCTGATTATGCCTGTTCTTTAAGAAGAAAATGGAACAAAATTACATGTAATATAAATAGGCATGTTCCACACATTTATACAAGAATAAATATTATGGAAAAGAAGCCAGAAGGAAATATGTTTAAGTATGAATAATAAATAGATTTTTTTCAAAAAGTAAAATTATGGTGATTTCTTCTCTCCATTTTTAAAATATTGGGCATGGTGAGCAGGTATTTTGAGAGTAAAAATAATAGGCAAGCAAGTGGGAGTACATTTAATCTAAGTAATAAAACTGATGGTGGTGGTGCATGCCTGTAATCCCAGCACTCGGGAGGCTGAGGTAGGCGGATTACTGTGAATTTAAAGCCAGCCTGGACTGCATAAGTGAGTTCAAGGCCAACCTGCCCTATACAGTGAGACTCTGTTTGAAAACAAACAAACAAACACAATGGTGCTGAACCAATGCCTTTCTCACTGTCCACCCTTCCCTTCATGCTGTCCCCAGCACCCTTGGGACCTTTTCTGGGGCACATGTGCCCACTCACCAACCCCTAGATGGAGCTTTCCTTTTATTTTTTTTCCACAAAAATTTTGAGATTTTTATTGTATATATAGATGCACATGATATTCTGATATGCATATATATATGTTGAAATGATTGCTACAGTCAAACAAATTAACATACCTTTGTCTCATAGTTTAGGTTAAAGTACCTACCCTGCTCTTCTAATAAATTTCTAATAAATTTCCAAGGAACACTGCAATTGTTAACAATGTCTTCACTGAATTTATAAATGCATTTGCGGGCGTGTTTATCCCAATGGTACTGAATTTTCTCATACAAGAAAAGGAACTATTCCCCTAGACATGTAGGTCTCTTTTTATAGTCTACCAGAAGGCATTTACTCCTTCCTATAAATCTTCCACAAAATTTTATTTCTCTACCAAAGCTATTTAAACACTGGGAGTGTCCCTCTTTGCAAATCACTCCTCATAAAACAAATTTTGTATCCGCTTACCATTCCTTCTGGTATTCCTCTGGACAAGTGTCAATTTATCAAAGTCTGCACACTGTACGGCTCCAAAACTAAACACGACTCTGCAGGTAGGGTCTAGACCACACCAGGGAAAATGGGACCAGCAATGAACTCGAGAATGACTTGCCGCGAACCATTGCACTGCTGATTCCTATGTGCTTGGGGCTGGCCAGGAGCTTTCCTTTTATGTCCAACAATAGCAGTGTCCTCACCTGGCCCCTGGGACTCCAGGGCGAGGGAGGAAGAGACAGGGTTAAGGGCTTGGTGCCCTGCGGACCCGAGCACTCAGCGCCTTATCCTGCCTTTGAGCCTCCTAGGATATCAACAGGATGCGGCCCAAGTGTTTTCCTCCCCTGGTTTCCCAAAACAGAGAAGGCCGTCCTTTGTCTGGACAGTACTTTGATGGATTGCGGACAGCCCCATTTTAAAGCTTTATCTAAACTAGCTGAAAATGTCTCTCAGCCACTAAAAAATTAATTTGCAAAGGTAGTGTTTATTTGCTCTTGGTTTCTAGCCTAGATACAATTTGGCTGCCAGTCCTTTTTTAAGTGCTTAGCCTGGATTTAATTTTGAAGAACTTCTTATTTTTTCATAAATCCGAGGCACTGTGTGTGAGGCCTTCTGATGCTGATCTGCGTCTTTGGTTAATGAGAGATTTGTCCTTTGGGGTGGAACAGTACTTTCCTGACTTCAGACACGTAGGCTACTGTCTTAGTATTCTGTTGCTGTAATTTGAGTACCTGAGCCTAGAAGAGTATCAAGGAAAGACATTTATTTCTGGATGGGCATAGTGGCACACACATGTCATCCCAACACTTAGGAGGCTGAGTCAAGAAGATTGCCTGGGAGTTTCAGTCTGCCTGGGCTACACAGTGAGTTCAAGGTCAGTCTGAACTACATAGTAAGACCCTGTCTCAACAAACAAAGAACCCATCTCTTCTACCTTCTTTGTCCTCAACTTCATTCTTCGATCTTGTGAGACACAGATCCAGATTATGCCATTACATTATGTTAACGGTATTTGAAGATGGGGCCTTGAGATGATGGAGTCAGGGAGGCCTGTGTATTCATGGATTAATGGATTGATGGGTTATGGAGGGAGTATGTTAGTTATCAGGAATTTGGGTGTGTTATAAAAGCCAGTTTGAGCCAGGCATGGTGGCGCACACTTTTAATCTCAGCACTCAGGAGGATCATTGTGAGTTCGAGACCAGTCTGGGTTACAAAGTGAGTTCAAGGCCAGCCTGAACTGCATAGTGAGACCCTGTCTCAAGAAACAGAGCCAGGGATTTAGCTCAGTGGCATAAGCACCTGCCTGGAAAGCGTGAGGCTGTGAGTTCAATCCCTGGTACAAAATAAAAAACAAAAACACTCAAACTGGCAAATGAATGAACTTGTGATTGGTTATGTTGTACAAATATTCAATTAAACATTTATAAATAGTCATCGTGAACTTCTTTTTGATATTTTGAAGCTGTTAATTACTTCTTTTTTTGGACCTAAATTTTATAGGTCCTTGAAATGCAGGCTCCCTTTGCTGTGATTATAGCATTTAACATGGGGCAGGGGGGAGCACTGCTAGCCACCCCCATTCCCGAGAGCAGGCCACCCCACTGCCCCCTCATCGGCACTGACACACAGCACAAGTATCGCGAAGAAGCCCACATGCTCCGCCTGGTTCAGTGAGGATCCAGGGCCCGGTCTCTGTTGCTTTGCTAATTTAAAGTTAGGACTTGATGTCTTGATGTCTAGGAAAAGCTCAGGTGGAGAAAGCTGTGTTCCGTTTTGTGTAGGAAGTCATGAAAGGCTACACTGGCCTACAGTTTCACCGTGTGAGAAGCGACCCCACGGCACTGTGGAGGAGCGTGGCTGGTGCAGCTGGGTTCGCACTCCAGTCCACTGTCGGTCCATGGAGCCTCAGCCCGCAGTGCCCTGAGGATGAAGATCCATCATAGGAATGCCACTAGTATGGTTTCAGTCCTAACTGTCTTCCAAACAGGCTAAAGGCTGGTCTCTAGGCTGTGACGCTATGAGGAGGAGGTGGAACCTTTAGAAAGTAGCCCCTGATGGAAAGAAATTAGGTCACTTTCTCGTCTCTGTCTCTGTCTCTGTTTCTCTCTGCTTCCCTTTGCTTCTTGGTTATTTACTCAGGATTTTTATCCTGAGTTGTATAATAGAATGGTCCTTTCAAAAGATAGAGCAATAAATACTAGATGCTGTTAGCTCTGAAGAAATCCAGAGACCATTGGCAACAGAGCCCAGCACCAGCTAGTCTCCCTGTGGGTGTTGGCAGCTGGCAGTGTCAACCACCGGCAGGGAGCACTGATGGGAGCCAGGGCCGCTAGCAGAACTGTACCTTGCCAAGCCATGATTTCTATCTGGATTGAGCAAAAGAACCCTTCACTGCTCAACGATGCCTCCTTTAGCTTCTAGACAGACACAAGTGACAGATGGAGACAACATGGTAGAAGGAAAAATGTGGCCCAGGGGGTATATTTTTAAATTTGAACTTGGCCACTGTATTTAGCATGTATGATCAAGTTGCTGTCTCAGACTGTAAAATGGATATATTAACATTTAGCTCATAAGACTAATGAGAATGTAAAATTGCATATGTAAATATATATATACATATATATGTAAATGTGTGTGTATCTATACACACACATGCATATATAGAAAGTTTGGCCAATGGACACTAAATAAATGGCATTTTCTACTATTGCTGTTATAGTTTTTTATTATTAATCACTCAATTATAAATTTTATGGCTGCTTTCCTTTAAAGAAAAAAAAATAACCTCTATAGAGAACTTTAAGTTACTTACATTATCCCCCTAAGATCTGAGTATAATCCATACTTGGTCATCTAGCAGTCAATTTTTCTTATCTAGACTAAGCATAATCATGTACCTCCTGCTGTGACAGGCCAAAGGAACTTGGTTCCTGCCTTCAAAGAACTTATTTTCTAGTTGAGGATAAATAGAAACCTCTGAAAAGAAATAAAATAATATAAGCCAGGTGTGGTGGTGCACGCCTTTAATCCCAGCACTCGGGAGGCTGAGGTAGGAGGAGTGTTGTGAGTTCAAGGCTGGCCTGGGCTACAACGTGAGCGCAAGGCAGACCTGAGCTACATAGTGTGACCCTGCCTCAAAAAACTAGGGCTGGGAGTTTGGCTCAGTGGCTTAAGTGCCTGTCTGGCAGGCATGAGGCTGTGAGTTCAATCCCCAGTGCCGAAAAAAAAGAAATAAAATAATATGTCCCAAGGTATAACTGAATGTATACAGATACAGATGCTACCTACCACTAGCTTTTCTTTTCCTTTCTTTCTTATCAGTTTTCTTTCTTTTTTCATGTTTTTGTGGCAGTTTTGGGGGTGGCCGTTTTGTTTTCAACTATTATGTTTCATGTGCCCCCCAAAGCCTCATGTGCTCATGGGTCAGACTTTGTGGGGAGGTGGTTGGATCATTAGGGCATGATAAGCGTCAATGAATTAGTCCACTGATGAGAAGTGGGATGCGACCGAAAAGGTGGGTCACTGGAGATGTGGTCTGGAAGAGTTTCTGTCTTTCTGGTTCCTAGTTTCTCTCTCCCTTCCCCCTCCCCTTCCCCCTCCCCCTCCCTTTCCCCCCTCCCCCTCCCCTCCCCATTGCTCTCCCTCCTTCTCCCTCCCTCTCCCCCTCCCTCTCTATGCCTTCCGATCACCATGCCATGAGCACCGTCCACTGCCAAGCCATCCTGCTCTGGAGCCAGCGGACTGTGGACTGAAATGTGAACTAAAATAAACCTCTCCCTCCTTAAGCTGTGGGTGTTGGGTATTGCATCTCAGCAATGAAAAAGTGACTAAAACAGACACTGGGGATTAAAGCAGTCTATGAGTTGCTTAGTGGTAGAGCACTTGCCTGGTGTGTACGAGGTCCTAGTTAGATCCCTAGCACTGGGGAAAAAATGTGTGTGATTTTAGCAACTTATTTAAACCATTTTAGCCCCAATTTTTGTCTACCAAGTGAAGATGATGAGTCCTCTTGTATCAGATTAATGCTTTCGGTTGTATACTACTCTAACATCACTGTCTTGAATAAAATGATCTTGTTTTCAGAGGCACCATTGTCACAGCTCTAGTTCCATAACACTGGTGATGCAGTCACTTTCTACTTTTTTAATTGTCACCCTTGTCTTACATTACATTGTCTCCTGGTCACAAGACAGCTGCAAAAGCTTATCTCCTAGCCGGGGATTTAGCTCAGTGGCATAAGCGCCTGCCTGGCAGGTGTGAGGTTGTGAGTTTGATCCCTGGTACCAAAAAAAAAAAAACCTCATCTCCTCTCATGACATGAGCACTAGGCAGAGATGGAAACAAAAGAGGAGGAAAGGAAAGGGAAAACGTGAGAGGAAAGGAGAGATCAAGAACTATGTCTCTGACGGTGTCTCTTGAAGAACTACAGAACGACCCTTCAGTGCCCCTTCAGACTGACCTGCCTGCCTCATCAGTTAAACCTTGTCAGAGCACAGGTTTCTCCCTAACCCACTCACTGACAGAACAGAGTTCCCGAGAGGCTTACATCTGGTCGTGTGGAATAGTTGGAGCCTCGCTCCTGAAACACGGCAAAATTAGGGCTGGGCCAGTACGAAAGAAGGCAACACCCAGCAGCGTTTTCTCACTTACCTTATGAGGTTTCTATGAAAGCAAATGAGATTATTCACTTAAAAAGCATTAATCCCAGCCAGGCCTGGACACACACACCTGTGATGCCAGCTGTTAGGGAGGCGGAGGCAGGAGGATCACAGATTCAAAGCCAACCTGGGCAATTTAGGGAGACTCTGTCTCAAAATGAAATAAAACAGGTTGGGAGTGTAGCTTACTGCTCCCTGAATTCAACCCCCAATACGACTAATAATAATAATAATCCCGTAACAATGGATGCATAGAAAATCCTTAACAAAAGTAACTCGACACCCCAAATTATCCTTCTGGCCTATGTTGAATTTCCTGTACTGAGCCTCAGAATAAGCACACCTGTCCTCTTTTGTGACAAACAGCCTCACGTGTGGCCCTTCTGGGCCTCCCTCTGTTTCAACCCTCCCCCTCGGGTAGGCTGGGTCTATTGATTAGCTTTTGACAAAGAGAAAGGAAAAAAGTGCTATGACGTCACTCCCATGATTAGGCTACACATCACTTCTGCCTTCCTGGATTGTGTTATTGTCTTTTGGTTTATTACACTTGAATGAAGCAGGCCACAGTAGTGGAGAAATCCATTTGGCAAGGAACTAGAGGGGCCATTAGCCAACAGCATGCCAGGAGCCAAGTCTTTCCAACAACCACAGGAGGAAGCATAGAAATGCCTCCTTCCCCGAGTTTTGAAAGAAGACCCTGGTACCAGCTGACACTTTCCAATCTGTGAGAGACCTCGCCAAAAAAAAAAAAAAAAGATGCAGCTAAGCCATGCCTGACTCCTGACCCATGAAAACCATAAGAGCAGAAGGAATGAAGAAAGGAGCTTGCTAGGTGTGGTGGTGAGCATTGGCCGTCTCAGCTGCTTTGGAGGCTGGGGCAGGAGCCCGGGAGCCCAGGAGTTAGAGCCAGCCTGGGCGGCACAGCAAGACCGTGTCCAAAAAAAACCAATGAACACACAAACGACACAGTTGTTTTTGGGCCAGGTACAGCTCAGTGGTAGAGTACTTGCCTAGCTGCCCAGCAAGTACAGGGCCTTAAATTCAATCCCAGTACCTGAAAAACAAACAAAACAACAACAAACAACCACACACACCGAAAACCTATGAGGTAATCAGTATTACTCTAAGCCACTGTGTTTGGGGATAATTTCTTCTGATGGTTAATTTCGTGCCTCCATCTCCTTGACTGGCCAAAGGAATGCCCAGGTGCTAGAAAACATTGTTTCTGAGTGTGTCGGAAGAGATGAAAATTTGAGTCACAGACTGAGCGAGGAGGACCTGCCCTCACCTGTGGGGGCCGGCACCCCCATCCACTGCGGGAGCAGGTGGAAGGCAGGAAGAGGAAATCCACTCTCTGTTCTGGAACATCCACCTCCTGCTCTCAGACGTTGACTTTTCTCTTTCCTAGTTCTCCAACCTTCAGACTCAGACTACAATAGAAGCATCTCTCCCCCTCACCCCTTCAGAATCAGACTACCACCTCGCCTCCATCTTCCCTGGCTCTACGGCTCACAAGATAGCTGATCGTGCGTGGGCTATGGAGCCCCCATAATGGACTAAGAAGCCAATTCCTACAACAGATCTCTCTCTCTGTGTCTCTCTGTGTCTCTGTCTCTGTCTCTGTCTCTGTCTCTCTCTCTCTCCTGTTTGTATACATTCTTTAACAGAAGGAAAAATTGATGTTGAAGATTTTGGTTCCAGTTTACAGAAGAAATATTGACAGTTAAACCTGCACATTTATTGTATGCTAG